>SNQJ01S0110928.1:0-23654 GCA_010110895.2 Picea sitchensis | reverse complement strand
ATCCTCTTGCGAGGTTGCGTGTGGAACGATTTCCCTCGTGCTGGTCAGTCATGATGGCTCTATGGATGGGCGGTTCACCCCCCATCCCTCATTAAACCATCTACCTACCAGCCTGCGAGACATTTAATTCAGGGCCAGCGAGCTGCGTTTGGTTCTCCAAGCCAGTGGAGTCCAAGTATGGTATTAATCCTCGGTGGAAGTTAACGCCACCTTTCCAGGTGCCTTCCACCGCCATCGTGGGTTCTTTTCAGCACATCCCCTCTCAGCAGTTCTGCAATATAAATTCATAATGTTATTTACATTCATCGACCTTCTTCATAAGGTCCATTCACATCATACATTCACATTTTCATCATTATTTAGCATGGTAATTCCTATATTAGGATTAAATTACAAATTTGGGGGAAACAGGGTGTTACACTCACTATGATAAACCAAGAGGTGGCCGTGTTGAGTGAGAAATATGCCCACAACATAGTCTGAAAATTTTGTCTCGATCTCAAAGGGTTGTTGTAGGTTGGGTAATGAGAACACTGGGGATGAGCATATGCACTACGTCAAATCATCGAACACTTGTTGTTGGGACATACCCGACACAAACTTTTCCTTACCACCACCCCTAGTTACTTGGCTAAGGGACCATGCAATATGGGATAATTCCAACACAAAACTGAGATAGAAATTGGAAAAGCCTAAGAAGCTCTGAAGCTCAGTGAGCATGGTTGGGGATGGGCAGTCACAAATGACCTAGATATGGGCTAGATCCACATGCACACCTTGCTAATAAACAATGTAGACTAGGTATTGGACCCTGTCAGGAAATAAGAGACACTTCCACACTAAACCTAGCAGAAGAGAAGAATAATTTAATCAATAGCGTAAATAAACAAACAATCACGCAATACATAGAGATTCTACCCTGGAAACCCTAAACCAGGAAAACCAACATTCCTTGAGAATTCTACTCTCTTGTTCTCTTATTCAATCTAAATAAAAGTTTACATGTCTAACCTTGGTCCACACCTAAGATTCATTTGACATCATACCCTATTGCATGCACAAACACAACCCTATAGACAATTCGACTTACACCTACATGACCAACAACCTATGATTTACACATGCATTAAACTTTATGGCCTTACAATATGACTCTTTATAGGATTTACAACAAGAAAAACCCTAAATATTGGCGCCCAAAAATGGTTACACATCCATGCATATCATTGGCTATAAATCCCGTAAATCTCACAATTTTGTTACAATCGAATCCAAGTCGTATTGCCAATCGAATACCAGTCGACCTTCATTCGGGATCTAGTCGGTCGTCTCACGCCCTCACTTTGACCTCTTGTTGGATGACTTGTCATCTATATCTTCAAATTTGACTTTTCCTGGTCGACTACCTCAACCTCCGTCTTTCTGTCGATCCACCTTGACCTTGATTGTTGTCATTCCACCTCGACCTTCGAGTGTCAATCAATTCACCTTGAATCCAATTTCACTACAAAGAATATAACAACTCAACATTCTCCCACTTGTTGTCTTATTTGCTGAAAGACGATATTCCTGAACTTTCATTCACATACCCAGGGAAATAATGCCCATTGCCTCTTTGCACCAAGATAACTTCACAACACTCATAGACTTGGTCAACGAGTTTTCTATTTTTTCCAACATGTCTACGTTCTCGAGTAGAACCTTCTTACTTTCCACCATGTCTCTTACGAAATGGTATTGTACATCAATTTTCTTAGTCTTCAAATGGTAAGTTGAGTTCTTTTCCATAAATATTGCACTTTGAATATCGCAACTTACCTTCATATCTCTCTTCTCAAACTTGATTCCTGAAAACAAACTTTGCAACCATAATACTTCTTTTCTTCCATGAGTGGCTACCATGTATTTAGCTTCTGTTGTTGGAAAGGATGTGGCTGCATGTCGCTTACGCATTCATCTTGTTTCTTCACCGAACATGTTGAAGACATATCCGTTGGTCTACCTCCATCGATCCAGATCTCCAGCCCTATCGGCGTAGACAAAGAAATGAACATTTAATTTAGCACTTTCACTTCTAGGTCTTCCTTGGTACCATATAGCATAGTCCTTCGTGCCACACAAATTCCTGAATACTCTCTTGATAGTTGTCTAGTGCTCCTTTCCAGGTGTCGACATGTACCTACTCAACACTACCAGTGCATGAGAAATGTCTGGTCGAGTGCAAACCATCGCATACATTAGACTACCAACAACACTTGCATAGGGAACACGTGCCATGTCCTTTGTTTCTTCCTCTGTATTTAGACATTGTTCAATATTAAGCCTTGCTCCCACAGGAATTGACACCTTCAATGGTTTTCAATGCTTCATGTTGAATCGTTTCATAATTGTTTCAATATAATTCATTTATATTCAACTAGAGATTTCTAGCAGATCGATCTCTCTTAATCTCCATTCCCAGAATGAATCTGGCTGCACCGCGATCCTTCATGTTAAACTTGGAGGATAGATGCTTCTTCACCTCCTTTATTGTGTCCATGTTGTTTCCAATCAACAACATATCATCGACATACAAAGATACATATATGAAATTCCCACCTTCTTCCTTGGAATATATGCAGTGATCAACTTTGCTTCTCACAAATACCAAACTAAGGATGTATGTGTCAAACTTCTGGTACAACATCCTTGGCTATTTCTTTATACCATAAAGGGATTTTTTTTATTTTGCATACCAACTCTTTCTTTCCATTTAATACAAATTCTTTAGGTTGTTTCATGTATATTTCTTCTTCTAGGTCCCCATGTAGGAACGTTGTCTTCACATCCATCTGTTCTATTTCTAGATCGAATGTTGTAGCGAGAGAAATTAGTACTGTAACGAAAGTTAGGTTTGCTATAGGGGAAAAAATCTCAACGAAGTCAACTTCCTCAACTTGGGAATAACCTTTTTCTACGAGTCGAGCTTTGAACTTCTCGACTTGTCCTGTGACATTCATCTTCATCTTGAATAACCATTTTCTACCAAGATGCTTTCTTCCACTAGGTAACTTGACTAAATACCATGTTTCATTCTTGTGCAATGATTATGTCTCTTCTACCATGGCATCCTTCCAGAGTTTAATCTCTACCGAGTTGATTGCCTCACCAATCGACTTGGGTTCATCGTCGATGGCAGTTAACACGAATGCAGAGTGAAAGTCGGGCATAATATACCTTTTTACTAGTTTTCTCATTCTTTTTGACCTCCTTACCACTAGATTATGTTTTTCCACCTCTTCCTAAGATCCAGTCAACTCATATGAATCATATTCTTCATACCTCAATTCAAACTACACCGTCTCAGTATTATTCTCAATTTGAACAACTTCCTCAGGCTTAGAATTACCTATGATTTCTCTAAATACCACATCTTGACTGTACACTTTTATCCTTTATGCAAGATCCCAGAGCTTATATCCTTTCATTCCTTCTTTATATCCAATGCAAATACATTTGAATTCCTTCTTGTCCATCTTTCTCCTCTTTTCCTTGGGAACATTCACAAATGCATCACAACCAAATACTTTGATATTTTCAATCGAAGGCTTCTTACCTGACCATACCTCATGTGGAGTCGTGTCAACTAATGCAGATGAAGGAGACATATTCACCAGATATATTGTACTATCAACTGTCTCCGCCCAGAATTCTTGGGTGCGCCCGACATGACTAAGCATGCTCCTTGCCTTATCCATCAACATTCTATTCATTCTCTCAGCAACTCCATTTTCTTGTGGGGTATATGGTGTGGTATTTTGGTATGCTACCCCACACTACTTACAAAACTAATCAAATTATTTTCCACAGAATTCACCACCATCGTTAGTCCTCAACACTTTAATCCTTTTCTCTGTCTGGTTTTCCACAAGATATTTAAACTCCTTAAATCTCTTGAAAACCTCTAACTTCTTACTCATTAAATATATCCATGTCTTCCTAGAAAAATAATCTATGAAGGAGACATAATACAAGGATCCACCAAGTGAAGGAACTGTAACCAGGCCAAACACATCACTATGAACCAGTTCTAGAATCCCATTTACCCTTGTTGCTCCATATGAGAACCTCACCCAAATTTGTTTTCCATATATTCAATGCTCACAAAATTCGACCTCTAAACCACATTCAAGAAACCCTTCGAACATACCTTTGTTTTGCATAGCTCTAAGTATTTTTCTCCAATGTGTCCCATCCTCTCGTGCCATAGATTGGTTGGGTTGATTCTATCATGTATTGTCAAGTCAGTTTTAACTGACTTAGCTCGAGTCGAGTCACATTAAGTTGACGTCGAGTCAAGTCGAGTCGATTCATAATCGAGTCGATTTTAGGAGCAACAATGTTGTTTCATCTAGTTGAGTCGACATTCCCTAACAACTTCTATAGAGTACTAATCTGAACTCCTTTCATTAAGAGAAATGAACTTCTGACCATCTTGCATGAATCCTTCTGAATCAAAGTATGCACACCTGCATCACTAATTTTTCTAACAAATATCTGGTTTCTTGCCAAACTCGGAATGTGTAGCACACCTGGAAGGGTTCTTTTCCTCCCATCCTACAGTATCAATCAAACTCTTCCTCATCTGATTTTTTTTTTTCAAGTCATTCGCCAAGAACACATCACCCCATAATATGACTCATATTCATAGAACCATTATTTATGTGGTTTCATATGATAGGATTCTCCTGATTCGATCAACCAAACACCCTGATCTGACTGTGTATTGGTCAACACCAGGAACACATCACCTCCTTTATTTGGGGTCATCTTTATTTCAGTCAACTACTTATCATCGGATCCAACACTAACTTTTGTTTCCTTCTACTTACAATACTTTTTATAATTCCCAACTTTACCACATTTCCAGCATCTCCGCATCGATTGAATTGAGGATTTAGATCTACCTTTCGACTTGAAATTTCTACCTGAGAATTTACCTTTATATTTGTCTACTAGTCAACCTCTCACTACTAAATCATCTTTGGTTGATCCGTCCATGTTCCTCCTTCTCATTTCTTTCGACAACAAAGAAGCAACCATATCCTCTAGTGCTAGTGTGGTTGTATTACTCCCAATAGCCACGACTAAGCTATCCCAGGAGTATGGAAAAGAACATAATTGGATGACACACTTATCCTCCTCAGTGATCTTAATAACTAGAGATGATAACTAGCTTAAAATGGTGTTAAACACATTTAAATTCTCATTCACCAAACTTCCATCAGTGATTCTCAAAATATAAAATTTCGTTCTGAGAAACATCTTATTCA
This sequence comes from Picea sitchensis, assembly GCA_010110895.2. Lineage (NCBI taxonomy): Eukaryota > Viridiplantae > Streptophyta > Pinopsida > Pinales > Pinaceae > Picea > Picea sitchensis. The sequence continues at coordinate 18,342 of SNQJ01S0110928.1, read as the reverse complement.
CCAGATATTTCGACAGGTATAAGCTTCCCAGCTTGTCCAATAGTTTCTTGGCCGAATGTTCACCCGAGACATTCAACAACACTGAATCTACAAGACAAATCCGAATCATACTTCTTGCTCTTATTTTGAGTTTCTCCTATTCATCTATCGACATGCCTATCGATTGGGTACATGGACAGAATGGTGTCCATTGTTCTTAATCTACAAGAAGATCTTCCATTTTAAGCTTCCAAAGAACAAAATTCTAGCCATTGAATTTTTCTATCTCTATTCTTGAACTGTTCACCATTCTTTACCATGATATTTAACACACTTTATGACTTAGAACTCTTATTATACCTAGGGTTTAGTTTTCAGATTCAAGATTGGAAAATCAATATCTACTATACTCATCAAAGCACAAAGCTTTGATACCACATGTTAGGAAATAAGAGACACTTCCACACTAAACCTGGCAGAAGAGAAGAAGAATTTAATCAAGAACATAAATGAACAAGCAATCACACAATACACATAGATTTTACCCTGGAAACCATAAACCGAGAAAACCAACATTCCTTGAGTGTTCTACTATCTTGTTGTATTATTCAATATGAATAAAAGGTTACATGTCTAACCTTGGTCCACACCTAAGATGCAATCGACATCATACCCTCTTTCCTGCGTAAGAACAACCCTGTAGCCAATTCGAATTACACCTACATGACCAACAACCTACGATTTACGCATGCATTAGCATATTTTACATTATCCTCTATGCCCTTACAACACGCCTCTTTATAGGATTTACAATAGGAAAAACCCTAAAGATTGGTGCCCAAAACAATTACATATCCATGTATATCATTGGCTACAAATCCTGGGATTCTGTTATAGTCGAATCCAAGTTGTATTACCAGTCGACTACCAGTCGGCCTTAATTCAGTCTCTAGTTGGCTATCTCATGCCCGCACTTCGACCTCTTGTTGGTTGACTTGCCATCGATATATTCGACTTCGACTTTACCCGGTTGACTACCTTGACCTCTGACTTGATGTTGATCCACATCGAACTTGAATTTTGTCGATCCACCTCGACCTTAAACCATCAGTTGATTCACCTTAAAAATGTTTTCACTGCAAAGAATATTATAACCTAACAGATCATGTCCATGTCGAAGGATCATTTTTCCAAGTTGGCATATAACTTGTGTTATTGTAGAGTGTGAAAACCTGTTGAATATGCTGCAAGTGTTTCACCCAAGTCTTGTTGTATATGAGGATACCATCCAGATAGACCACTACAAAATAATTGGTTAAATGCCACAATATATCATCCATCATCCTCATTAAAGTTGTTGGGGAATTTGTCAAACCAAAGGGAATGACCAACCATTCAAAAAGACCTTTTGACTTGAAGGAAATATTCCATACATATGTGTGCTCTATTGGGACCTAATGATAGCCATACTTCATATCAATCTTACTAAAGTATTTTTCCACCTTGAACTGATCAAGGAGATCATCGATTCGGGGAATCAGCTACTGGTTTCTGATTGTAATTTTTTCAGGGCCCAATAATCAATGAAGAGTCTCCAAGTCCCATAGTTCTTCGGCACAAGCACGATTGGGCTTCCATAAGGTGATGAAATGGGTCGGATGTGCCCCTTTTGGAGAAGTTCTTGGATTCGATGTTTGATCTCCTCATTTTCTAACAGATAGCGATGATAGACTGACCCATTGGGTAGAGGTGCGTTGGGGGTCAAATCGATGGAATGCTTGACCTGAAATTGCAGAGGTACCCCAGTAGGTGAGGAGAAGATGTCTTTATACTCTTCCATGACCTTATCCACTTGCTTCTACTGCATGGAGAGGTTGATCGTGAAGGCCATGGATGTGGTTGCAATATTTCACTCATTATGAGAGATATCATCACGAAGAAGACAAACTTCCCATTTTGAGAGATGACCTTCCTGCATTGCTTGGAAGAGATCATGGAAATGGAACAAGGTGGGACTACCTCGGGTATCCTGTACAATTTCATGTCCAAAGTAATAATAACATTGTGAGGCCTAGACTTAGATACAACATGAAGTTTCCATAAATAAGGTTGGCCCAAAAGAACATCACAAACTTCAAGGGGAGAAACATCACACAATACCTCATCTTTGAAGGGATTAATGCCATAGGACAAGTGACATTGTTGGATGACGCGAATATCGCTTCCTTAGAAGATCCATCTGATAGTGTAGGGATGTGGGTGCGGTGTTTTCGGTAGGCCAGCCGCATGGTAACCTCCACTGAGATGATGTTCTTCTGGCTACCAATATCAACAATGAAGTGCAGTGGGGTGCCTTTCACCCACATTTCAGAATGAATGAGGCACTCTCCTTCCTCTGGATAATCAAGTGTTTTAAGTCCAAAATAAGTTCTCCACCCTACATTTATCCTTTTCTCAATAGTATATTTCCAGTTATAAATCCCTAAATTTAGTACTTTTCAAATTTTTTTAATTTTTAAATTAATATTGCAAGTCCATAAGTTTAATATCTTCTCAATTTGAATTAGTACAAATTCATGGATGGGTTTTATACTTTTTCAACTAAGTATATTATAATTTAGTTGTAAATTAGCAATGAAGAGAGTCATCATGAATTCTAGTTAGCTCATCACCTTATTCAAACAAAATCACACCACCTTTCTATGATCCACTTTTAAATGTTACTTTAACTTAATCCACTTTTAGATTCTAATTAACTTAAAATGTTATTTGAAAAAAATTTAATGTCCCTTGTGAGAGGAAGATGCTCGTTGATTTTTTAATAATTTTAGAATTAAAATTTTGAAAAATCCATTGACAGAACATGAAGAGTACATATCCTTCGAAGTAGTGTCTCCTGATTTTTGTGAGTTGTCAATTATGACATAAATATTTGGTTACCCCATCTCTATTCATTTTTATAGTATAACAACCTCAAAGACATCCTCGTTGGTTGAACAAGCTTGTCCCGCGAGGTACCATTGCTCACCTTGCTTCGTCCCGTGAGGACCTATACAAACTAAAGTTGCAGAGGTATCTAGGTGTGGTGGTCGGATCACTGAAACAAGTACAAGAGTAGAAAGAGGTTGTGGAAGACAATCAGTCTACTGTACTAGGGAAAAGACTACCTGGTGGGGTTTGTTTAGAGGCTAGGAAACCAGTAGAGGGGGTGTACCATTTATTGGAAGAGTTCAAAGAACTATACTAGGTTTTGGATTTACATTTTTTTGTATGTTACAACTGCTACAAAAACCAGAGACTTTTATTGTGTGCTCAAGATTTAATTCATAATAAAGTGCCATATTATCTTTTCTATTTTTTGTGTATTTAGTTGTGTGCAACATGTTTGATAAAATATTCATTATGGGTATATTAGCAAGTTGTTTGTGAAAAGTACTCAATCAGTGTAAGAAAACATGTAATGCAAGTATTTGATGAAAGTACACAACCACAACTACATAACTGACAACAAACCATTATTTTCCTAGCATATTCCTATTGGAGACATTACAAACTTTCCCAACTAGTGCAACACTTGAGTGTCAGAGCAATCCCAAATTCTTTCTCCTTGAGGACTTGGGCAAGGGTCTCCACACCCATCTAGCGAAAGAACTTACAAATAGGCTAAGATGTATTTCTTTTATTTTTGAAATTATAAGTTATAAAACACTCTTCGATTTGTTGTATCTTTTCCACAATTTAAGATAATAGGAGTGAGAGAGTCTTATAAAGGAGTTTTTTTTATCACATGGCCAAAGATATGCTTATTTATAATTTTTTTTAAGTTCATAATAAGCTTTCCACCCTCTATTTATCCTTTTCTCAATAGTATATTTTCAGTTATAAATCCCTAAATTTAGTACTTTTCAATTTTTTCTTAATTTTAAATAATACAAGTCCATAAGTTTAATATCTTCTCAATTTGAAATGCTACATGCTTCTAACACTATCTGTTGCTCACAATAAAGATGACAAGGATGGAGAGCACCGCCCTGAGCAAACCCTAATCCATTCGTGGTGCAGACTGTCGCCGATCAGACGCAGAACCCCCACGCGGAGACTCATCAACAATGATCACGACCATTTGGCCCCCACTGATACACCGAAATGAGCGCAGAAGAGGGGGGGAAACCCCCTTCATACCGTAATGTCACCGCCAATGATTGATCATGCACCAAAGTGAAGCACCCCACTTTCAAGCCGCCACTGCAGGTACGCGAGCAGCTCTTGGCCGGGGAATAAGGCCTCAAAAAGGAAATGGAGAAAGAAGCTGGAACCTCCCAATCAAAGCCACCTCGGGGATGGGAGCAGGTAAAATGCATTCCACAAATGGAGAAATCGTCGTGATACCTTATCATCTCAACTAGGGTAGGAGAGCACACACAGTTCATGAGAGAGTATGCCCTTATCGGCAAGTTCCTGGGACTCTGGCCAACAGAGAGGGACATCAACAAATGGATCAAGCACTGGTGGAATCCCAAAGGGGACTATGAGGTCCAACTCAACTCCAAAGGCTTCTTTACAATCATTCTATACAATCTAGAGGACAAAGACAGGATATTTGAAAATGGGTCGTACTTCTACAACTCAGCAGGGTTGTTCTTACACTTCTGGACTGAAAGATTTAGCCCAGATAAAGAAGACTTCACCATGTCCCCTGTATGGATACGCCTATACTCCTTGCCGCAAGAGTTCTGGTTGGAGGAGATTCTAATGGGCATAGGGAACACCCTAGGGCAATATGTCAAAGCTTCAGAGGCCACAAGACAGCTAAAATATACCTCATACACCAGGATCTGTGTCTACATGAACATTTCCAAGGCACTCCCTGGAATGGTGACCCTTGAATACCAGGATGAGGACTGACAACAAACTCTGGACTACGAGCACATTCCCTTTAGATGCAAGAGATTCCATGAGCACGACCATCTCTATCGAGACTGCCCTCTTATCAAACAAGCCACCAGAGCAAATGACACCGCACAGAAGGATGGATTCACCACGGTCACATCAAAAAAGAGAAACCCAACAAGGAAGCAGATCTCGGACTCCAGACAAAAAATCGCAACCAAAAACTCTTATGAGATACTGAATCAGTTGCCAGAAGATGAGGAAATTCAGGACCCACACAAGGATTTGCAACAGCCTCCAAAAGATGCCCCAAATCCTACCCCCTCTCCCTAAGGTCGTGAAACCTACATAGAAGAAAGAGAAGACGGGGATGGGGACACCCCAATGTTGTTGGACGACAGAGATCTAGTATGAATAGATCTAGAAAATCTCGAGGAATCCTTGAATCAAAAGGACCTGTAGACCCTCCCTAAAGAACAATTGCGCAAGGTACATAAAGTATTTATCAATTCCTCAGCAGGATCCACAACACGCCTGGGTATAGCAACGTATTTGATCTCTGGCTCGAAGAGAGTCCTTCGAGAGAATAAACAAAGAGGGCGAAAAACCGCGCACCAACTGATCAAGGAAGCGAGAAACCTCATGATAAATTCAGGTCAGATTCACAAGCTTTCGGAGGGATACCTCCACACAACACCACCCTCTTAATGATGAATATTATCACCTGGAACATTAGAGGACTCAATGGTAGATCCAAGCAAAGGATCCTCCGAGACTGCATCAAGGCAGAAAAGCCAGATATTCTACTGTTACAGGAAACCAAATGCGGGGGAGCAGAGGCTGAAACCATCTTTCAGCACATATGGTGAGAATGCAATTCCATAACAATAGGCTCCACAGGCGCCTCAGGCAGCCTTGCTATCTTATGGAACCCGTCCAACATCATTATCAACAAACCCTTTTCAACGATAGGCACAATAACGGCTCACTTCGAGGTCATCGGCTCGAATCAGGAAGGCGCCATCACTAATGTCTACGAGCCTCACAACCACCAGGACAAAGACAAATTTATGGAGCGGCTTGAACTAATCAAGACCCTGGCAAAAACTCAAAACTGTATCTTAGGATGCGACTTCAACATGATCTTGATGCTGGAGGAGAAAATTAGGAGGCACCAAAAAATTAGAGCAAGACAGTGGTAAGTTTAAAACTCTCATTGATCATCTAAAATTAGTAGATATAGAAAATAACAATGGTACCTTCACCTGGTCTAATCGTAGATCGGGAAATCAACACATTGCTTGTCGACTGGATCGCTTCTTGGTCACCGAGGAAATAATGGAAACAGGCTCTTATCTGGAAAGCCTCATTCTACCAAAAATAGGTTCAGACCACTGGTATCTTGCTCTACAGCTAGACGCAGGAGAGCTACCCAAGTATAAGCCTTTTCGCTTCAAGAAATTATGGCTATCGCATCCGGATTTTCAGTAGCTAGCCAAATCCTGGTGGGTGCAGGCGGAAATAGACCATGGTTGTAGCATGTATAAATTCCAGCAGTGCCTTAAAAACTTCAAGCAGATGCTGAAACAATGGCACAAAAATAGCTTTGGAAATATATTTCAGAGCATATAGAGCATAGAAAGCAGGCTGGTGGAGATCCAAAAAACATTCATTTCCGGTTCCAGAACCACAGAATTAATGAGAGAGGAGGAGCAGCTCCAGGAACAACTAGAAGAGAGAAGGAAGCAAGAGGAAATCCTATGGAAGCAAAAATCCAGAGTGCAATGTCTCAAGGAAGGGGAAAAGAATACAAAATTCTTTCATAGAGATATGATACACAGACGACACGTCAACAGGATCACTCACTTGGAGGACAGTCAGGGCAACACAGTCAGGGAACACTCCAAAATCGAGGCTGAGCAGCTCAATTACTACCAAGACCTTCTATCAGAACCTAAGGAGGAGAGAACAGAATCCATACGTAGAGTCACCAGACACATACCTTCACTGATAACTACCGATCAAAATGCAGCTTTAACTCGACCCATCACCCAAGAGGAAGTGGATCAAGCAGTAAAAACCATGCCTCCCGGAAAGGCCCCCAGCCCGGATGGATTCGCAACAGATTTCTTCCACCACTGTTGGGCCCTGGTCAGAAAATAAGTGTGGGAAGTGGTAGAGGAATCAAGAGCTTCAGGCCTGGTCCTACCAGCTCTCAATGCCACCTTTCTTACCGTCATTCCGAAAGAAGAAAGAGTCACAAACCCTAAACAGTTCAGACCCATAGCCCTGTGCAATGTCATCTACAAAATAATAACGAAGGTAATAGCCAATCGGCTCAAACCCATTATGCCACTTGTCATTTCCAAGGAACAAGCAGGGTACATAGAAGGAAGAAAAATCATGGATAGAGTCATCTTAGCTCACGATATCATCCACTCCCTCAAGACTTCAAGAACTCCAGGTATTCTAATCAAACTCGATCTTTCAAAAGATTTCGATCGAGACAGCTGGAAATATCTTAGAGCTGTCTTAGAATCTTTTGGTTTTGATTAGGGTTGGGTAAATTGGGTCCTAAATATCCCCTCCTCATCCTTCTTCTCCATTCTGGTAAACGACGTCCCATCCCAACCTTTCTCACCATCCAGAGGCATCAGACAGGGGGACCCCCTCTCCCCCTTCCTGTTTGTACTTTTGGCGGAAGGCCTGGGAAGGTACATCAAGGCAACAGTCACTGATGGCTCCCTCAAAGGCCTTCCTTTACACAATATTCAGTCAGCACCCTCTCATAGCCAATTTTTTGATGACACCCTCCTTCTGAACTCCCCCATGGTCAAGGAAGCCAACAAGCTCAACTCCATCCTCTCTAACTTCACTAAAGCCTCAGGCATGTCACTCAACTTGGAAAAATCCAAACTGTACTTCTTTAATACTCTGGCTTCTGTCCAACTTCATATTTCCAGACTTCTTGGGATACCCAGGAGCTCCCTTCCGTCCAACTATCTCGGCGTTCCCCTCACGGGAGCGGCAGCCAGATCCATCTCCTGGGACAACCTTCTCCTTTCCATTTCCAACAGGCTAAGCAATTGGACCTTTAGACCCCTCAATATTGCTTCTTAGCTGGTACTCCTCAAGTTCATTTTGCAAGCCCTACCCACCTATCTCTTCACCGCTCTGGTTGCTCCCAAACAAGTTATCAGAGCCATCAGAAACCTTCAGCGAAAATTTCTCTGGCATGGTCACCAACCCAACAAGAAATGGGCTCTAGTCAACTGGGACAGACTCTGCAGGCCAAAAATCCAAGGAGGATTGGGACTCCGGGATCCAGGGAAACTCAATCAAGTAATGGGAACCAAAATCTGGTGGCTATGGCTAAAAACTCCAACAACCGCCTGGGAAAAACTATGGAAACAAAAGTATGCCCCCCTCACACCAAAGAACCAGCTAATCTGACATAATAACTGAATACATGGCTCCAACATTTGGAATACAGCGTGGCAAAATCACACACTGGTTTAGAATCATGCCTTCTGGGAGGTATGAGATGGAGAAAGTGCCATGTTCTGGCAAGACTCATGGCAACAACTCAAACCCTTGGACGAAATGGAGGAGATATCCAATCTTAAAAGAGCTCTCCATCAACACACCTGCCTAAGGGTTAAGGACCTTTGGAAACCCCAAGAACAACAACACCTGTGGCACCAATGGAAGATCTCGAATCAAGAGCTCGAAATCCCAGAAAATCTCAATTTGCAGAGCTGGAAATTTCAAGCCAAACGCTAGAAAATACCCAAACGAGAGGGACCGGACATCCTGAGGTGGGGATACTCCACAGCTGGCACCTTCACAATCAAAGAAGCTTACTTTCTGCAGGGAAATCACCAGGGTCAAAACAAGGAGCCCATTTGGAGCAAAGTCTGGAACCCCTCTCTTTGGCCTAAGGTTTCCACCTTCTTGTGGCTAGTGGTGCACAATAGAGCCTTAACTTGGGACAATCTAAGGAAAAGAGGCTTCATTGGACCATCACTCTGCATCCTCTGCTATCAATAGGAGGAAACTAAAGAACATCTCTTTAATGGATGTCACTGCAGCCAACAAATTTGGGACCAAGGCGCACAAATAATGTGCAAATCCAACAAAAACCGGAGCAACATCAATGAGACAATAGAGAATTGGGACAGCAGTACCTACAACAACCCTCTACTGAATCTCATCTGGCATCTTTTGCCAGGATTTATTCTCTGGCAAATTTGGAAGGAACGGAATAAGAGAATATTCCACTCCCAACCATCCCTTCCAGAAGCCACTTGGGAGAAAATCAGCTCACTAATCAAGGAAACAATCAGGAGTAAATCTTGGACAGAAGAGGACTTTAACTGCAACCCAGAGGAACAATGCATTCTTCAAAAATGGCAACCCAGTCTAATCAATCAACCGGGACCAAGGAATCACAAGAGCCAACAAACTAGTCCAACCAGCGGGTCTCCCCCTCCAGCACATTTCATCAAACTAAATTTTGATGGAGCCTCCAAAGGAAACCCGGGAACAACAGGATATGGGGAAGTGCTCAGAAATTCCAGAGGCAAAATCCTTGGTTTGGATGCGGGATTCCTAGGGGACACAACCAACAATGTAGCAGAGCTAACAGGACTACTGCGAGGTCTCCAAATAGCCATCGACAAAGGCTACCACAGGATTATCTTGGAGGGGGACTCACAAGTCATCATCAAGCTAACCACCAAGATTCTCCACGGACGCAACCCTACAAAAATCTCACCAAGTTGGAGACTCTCTGGTTTGCTCAAATACTTTAGCTGCCTCCTCCAACCCCATCTCAGCATCATTCCCTCCCATGTGAAACGAGATGCAAACAAGGTAGCGGACTGCCTAACAAATGAAGCAGTCGAAATGGGAGTCGAACACTTCTGCTGGGAAGCCCACATCTCAGCAGATTCAGACATCTCCACCCGGTGCCAAACCTTAGCCACTAGAGACCTTCAACCCCCGGATGGGGTGCCACGTTGTGCGATGGATCCACGCGGGATCAGGCCGGGACGCGGTATTAATGCATCTACCGGCCACCATCCCCTTAGCCTTTAACATTCCATGGACCAGCGCAGCCACATTCATGCGATGAGCCCCTTCGCGCAAGGGAACAGTACTGGACATCAGCGCACTCAGCAACAAGTTTTAATGGCTATGGCGGTCACACTAGACCTCCTCCTTTTCACCCAAATAGACAAAGAAAAGTGACATTTGCCCTTCGCATCTTCCACTCCACTGGAATAGCAGCATTTCCGCAGCATTTCATCCACTCCACTGGAACAACAACAGTACTTTGTGGCCCCATTAGAGCTCTGGATCAGAGCGGCCCACTTGAAAGGAACCCTGGTCATCTACGGGATCCCCACCATGCCCAGAGTGAGAGGGAAGTCGTGCAGGGGAGCCGCCTGGTACACGGCCAAATCTCGACGCCAGAGACAAAATAATTTTGAGAAGGCGATAGCAATGACAGCCATTCGAAGGCACACAAAACCACGAACTTCTCCAATGGCATATGTGGAAGAAATTACCCCGGAGGATGACTTGCAGAGCTTCCCTGAGCACACTCTGTTCACAGTACCGGATAACTGGAATCCACCTTCAGAGTTTGGTTCAGACAACAAGCCTCCGCATGCGAGCATTTCGCTTGGCCCCAGAGCCACCAGCCTAGAGGAACATTACACCACCTGCTATACAGAAGAGGAGATTCCACCTGGCTCACCCAGGGAGGCAGCGCTACAAGCCCACAACCAACAGGTGCATGCACATCACGACGCAACAAAGACCATTCCCCCAGCATCCATCGATAATGTCTACGGGCAGGAGCAACCACTCTTCACTGACTCGGGGTACCTCACTCTCATTTTCGAGCGAAGGAGTCTGTTGGATGACTAGGTCTTTCGCCTCGCCCGAATTGACCAAAGACTCGACCTGCTCTTCGCGGCTCACTCAAGAACTCTTCCAAAGTGGCAATGCCCAACGTGTGCGCAGGCTTACGCGCTTCCAGCAGGGTGGCGACAACACGAGGACGAGGACAAGCATGCAAGCTAAAAGGTTCAATGATGTTCGTGGTTAGAAATTGTTTTTTCTGTTCTGAATTAGGCTTCGGTCCAATTAGTTCTTAGTTTTCTTATAACCAGTGCATGGCATACAGTTTAAACTTCATGAGTGAGGTCTTGGTTTTCTTTGGGCAGGATGACACGCTGTTAATTTTGTTAGCTGGGAAACACATGGCAAGGGATGCCCAGCTGTCTCGGTTTCCTGTTTAGGCGGGACAACTGGCATCGCCAACAATTATTGTATTTTGCTTATGCTAATATAACAGGTCCCATCCTTTTTACTATATATATATATATCTTATCAATTTAAATTAGTACAAATTCATGGATGAGTTTTATACCTTTTCAACTAAGTATATTATAATTTAGTTGTAAGTTAACAATAAAGATAATTTATGAAATAAAAAGCTTTAAATTATAATTATATTAAATTAAAATGTAAATATTTTTATTCCATTATTACAAATACATAATTACTACAATTATTTTCATTATATTTATTCAAAATATCACTATAAAATAAAGACTAAAGTACATGTAAATATTATTTCAAAAATTAATTAAGTAAAAAACTTAATAATACTCACTTTATAGTTGTGGATATGATTTTTTTTTAATGCATATGTCTTTCAAGCAAACATGAAAGTCAAATAAATCAATACCCTATCCATGACAAACATTTGCTCTTGTTGATATCAACCAACCATATCATTGACTTTTATTGTATTTTCATATTCAAGCCTAGACTAAACATGAAAGTCAAATAAACCAGTACCCTATCCATGACAAACATTTCCTCCAATATGTTCTTGATATCAACCAACCATATCATTGACTTTTATTGTATTTCCATATTACAAGAGTATAATATAGCATGAGTGGACCTAATGGTTAAGAACATGTGTTTCTTCCTAAGAGGTCGCAAGGTCATATATTCATATAATTATTAGCACAAATTAAATTATTGGGGCTCCCAACTTCATGTTTCATGCAAATTTAGGGGAAATTTCTACTAGTTCCCGACACTAGTATCCATGTTCCCAAAGTTCCCACATTTTTTAAAATCTTGCAACATAGGTTTAATACATTCTCAATTTAGATTAGTACACTTTTTCAACTAAGTATATTATAATTTAGTAGTAAATTAGCAATGAAGATAATGATCACCAATGTTAATTAACTCATTATCTTATTCAAAGAAAACCACATTTAAAATGTTATTTGAAAAAAAGTTAATGTCCCTAGTAAGGGGTAGATAAGCTGATTTTTTAATAGTCTAAATGTTTTACCTTTTGGTTGTTTTTGGATAAACTTTTTTTGTTTGATGTTGCCCAAAATCCAGTGATGAATGGTTGGAGTGACTAAGTTTGTGTAATCCAAGTGTCTCAGGGGTTTTTCAGCAAGCTGAATCCATTTATACATTCAAAAATGCAATTTAAACAACATAAAATAGCGCCATTTTGTCCAAATTTATATCTCCCACCTAAAAAAAAATCCAAAAGATAGAACTTTAGCAAACGCCCCCAAAAAGTTGAAAAATCAGCTGACCGAACGTGCAGAGTACATATCCTTCGACGTAGTGCTCCTAATCTTTGAGAGTTGTCAATTCTGACATAAATATTTAGTTAACCCACCTCTATTAGTTTTTGATAGTTGTTAATTTTGACATAAATATCTGGTCTGTTGACAACTATATCTTACCTATAAACAATGACTGGATTTATTGGCCTTCGGCGACGAAGGACAGCAATCTATATCTTCCAGTTTCACGCTAAATGCATTACGAAAATTACAGGACAAACAGTTCTTATGGAATGGAAGATGCTCCCTGGAATCACAACAACTGTGAAACCCCTTGGCTTAAAAATGCCTGAGAGATGGTTGCATAAGACTTTTGAGTAAGATGAATGGAATCGAAGAATACATATTCAGAGGCATCACTGCATGTGAAGGGTGTCGCCTCGTTGCACAGGTAAGCGTATTCGATGGAACCAGTGCCACAGCAAGCTCTTTCCGTAACTTTAAACCCTGTAAAAATTTAACAGCTTCATCAGGATTTATAGTACCGTATGGGAAGTGGTGAGGTGTATCTGATTCAGCTCTATAAAATTAATAAATTAAATTGAAACAAAAGTGAAGAGGTCGAATAGATCATCGTATATCCATCTTACTTTTAAATATGGAGAGAAAATTACATCTCTCTTAACATGGATCTATACTAATATAAGAAATTGTGGCGCCAAACAACCTTATACAATATTGCAATATAAGAACTCCACTATAACAGAACTGCACTATAAGGAAAGTATAGAACTCCACTATACCATATTTGGCTGGATCTTTTATAGCGTCTAAAACAATGTCGTAATAATTCAGAGAAACAATTTTCAGTCCAGGAAGCTTAGGTTTCAGTCTACCAATGGTTGATGTGAGTTTTGCATTAAATTCAGCTGCGGCCTCATTTACTTCCTCTGCGCACTCTCCTCCTACTTTGTTTCGCAGAGTTTTTACATATGGTAGACATCCTAAAGGAGGGAGGTTTATTATCCCAATTCTGCGCACATCCAAACTGTACAGTTCCTGCAACAATAATTTCAGTAAAAATATATTGAATATTTGTTGACAATATTTTAGGTTTATATAGAGATGAGTGAAAATATTGGAACCTCAATATATGCAGACAATGTGTGCAATAGAAAATCTATGTATTGGGAAACTGTAAACTGCGATGGACGAATTGGTTCCGAAAAGTAATTTGCAATGAAGTCGTTGGTGCCAATGGTGATAAACGTCACTGCACTCTTCAACACCACGACAGCCTTCTCTACTCCTCCCACCAGCGTCGCTAGCCGAGTTCTATATTCCTTGAAATATTCGACTTCTTTCCAAAATGGAATCACCGACTGCCCAATTCAGATTGTCCAGTAATAATTAGCCAGTTTCGACATCTGCTATTGGTTACTAAAAAATATAGCAGATCTATTTATATGGTGACTACAGACTATTTGAATGAAAACCCTGTCTAATCTGTTTAACAGTCAAACCAGAAAAATGGTTAGAATACACAGAAATCTTCTACAGATATACAAAACAAGGTCTTTCAAATATTAGTGCAGATAATTTCATTTCATTTGACGATGAAGGGTATAAGCTGAGTGAGTGCATATAGAGGATAGGTAGTCATTATATTACTAAAGTGGCAGCGGTGAGATTGTCTAATCCCGTTCCCGATGAGGCGAAGCTAACGCCTGTGATAAAATCTTGTTCTTGGAGGTTCGGATCAAGATATGCTGGCAGCAGCTCTTTGATGCCAAGCCCTGCAACTGTATATTTATTTGAACACCAATACCAACATACAATTTAGATATGCATATATATGAATGAATAAAAATAGTTATCTGCTCAAATATTAACAATATGCTTACCCAAATAGTCTGGAAGAATCTTTCCGTCGGAGAATCTCCCAGTGGGTTTGCCTCCCACGAAATCTCTGCCATAGGGAGGGAAATTGCTCTTTACTTGTGTGGGAATGTAGTTGTTGTTTCCAGGATCTCCATACGAGTCGCCGAAAAACAAAACTGCTTGAACGTTCCGTCCCTCAGAGTTAGCACTATTCCCAATTATCGAGAACCCTAACAAGAAAGTCTGAAACGCGAGTGCCCACAGCGAGGATCGAAACTGAGACATGGCCATGCCGTTCAAACAAATAATTTAACAGTCACACAGCTCTCTCGCAGGGCTCAGTTTAAGTTATAAATAAATGTGTGCCGCATGAAATCATCCAAGGTGAACCATGCAATTTCATCACATCTTAATGTAAAATGACTGGTGAGGGGCGTTGAATTAAATGGTAAAGGTCCACATTCGTGATTAGGTACCGAACATTGAAAACAAAAAAAATAAAGATATCACAGACATTTCTCAATCTCCATTGATTGTCATTGATGGTACGGTGACAAATATCATTGATGGGAGGGTGACATACACCAAGAACTGTTGTTATTGGCTGGCTACCTGTTTTATGAAATTGTTTTTTAGTTTAAATTTGATTATATAAATTTATTAATCATTATTTTTTTTTTCAATTTTGAATATAAAAATGGATTCAACATGCTAAAAAAATTTCAAAACACTCAAATTACATAGAAATAATCACTTAAATCTAAAAATCTAATAATTTTTTCACCTTCTAACAAATCTCATTAATAACATTCATTGTTATTATTAAAATAATAACATACACCAGATAATGACATACATCAAAACCATTAACCACTGCTACTCAGTATGGAATACTTCAAATTTAACTGTACATACTCGGTTTTATATAGCTACTCAATATTACACTCAAATTACATAGAAATAATCACTTAAATCTAAAAATCTAATAATTTTTTCACCTTCTAACAAATCTCATTAATAACATTCATTCTAACAAATCTCATTAATAACATTCATTGTTATTATTAAAATAATAACATACACCAGATGGTGACATACATCAAAACCATTAACCACACTGCTACTCAGTATGGAATACTTCAAATTTAACTGTACATACTCGGTTTTATATAGCTGCTCAGTATTGATTACTTCAACTTTAATAGTACATTGTTTTATATAGCATAATACTTGGTAACGGGGTGGATATTGTTCACCTAAATTCATAATTGATTAGGTTGATAGGTTAACCTTCAGCTTCATATAACATAATACTTGGTAACAAGGTGGATATTCTTCACCTAAATTCATAATTGATTAGGTTAAACCTCAGCTTCATATAGCATAATATTTGTAACATGGTGGATATTCTTCACCTATACCACATACATTATGATTATGAAACCATGAAAACCTTTTAATCTGGTTAGAAAGATTTTATGGTGGTTTAAATTTTGGTCATATAACAATTAAAAAAAATTATAATTTTATAATTTCTGATTTAATTGTTTACATGTAAATGATTTCATTTCATGGTGTTTTAATTTTTATTATATAATAATTAAAAGATTTTTTTATTTAATTGTTAAGTTGAAAAGTTAAAATTATTAATAACTTTATTAATGATGATGATGATTAAGGTTCATTGAGATTGAATTGGTATGTAGGACCTTAAGATGATAGAGTATTACTTACAATTCTTTAGAATTTTGTTTCTATGCTTGAAAATTAGGAATTTGTTGTTATCTTAGCAATGTTTATTTTTTTCTTTACACTTGTCAAAACATAGATATAATTTTGATCTTATAGAGGGAAAGGCTTGCCTCTAAGAGGAGGATGGGATATGATGTATTTCCTTTAATTTTGAGATTATAGGTCATAAAATTCTTTTGGATTTGTTCTATATTTCTCCATGATTCACGAGAGATACTCTCTCTCTCTCTCTCTCTCTCTCTCTCTCTCTATATATATATATATAATCAACACCCTGCCACACCAACCTTTACCATGGATAGATTTTTTTTGTCCCCGCATTTTTCAAAGTGATGACTTAACATCACATAGTGTTTTAATAGCACACTCTGTCACTAACTATCCATAATATTAATAAAATTAACATTAAAAATATTTTTAAAATTTAACTTTTATTAATATATATAATAATAATTATATACTTAATGTTTAAAAATTATTTCACAACTCCATACTTGATCTAGAATGGATCTAGGAACCAAGATGGGGTCCAGGAAGGACTAAAAATGAAAGTGCTTATAATGGATTCAAAATGGACGTGTGCATAGGCCTCGTCGATACGAACCCAAGGCAACTTGAACGGGCTCAAACAAATGTCGTATGTGAAAGATATCGCGATCTGTTTGTTTCATCAAACATGCCAAAATGTTGACTGTATAGTCTGTACAATGTTGACATGGAAATAGACTGTACAGGTCATATGGTCGTACAACTGACATGGTAGGGTGCGTTGGCACTAACGTGGGCAGGTGCAGATGTGAATGAATCAGAGTGTGACACGTGGCACCACTGCAAGGGTGACACGTGGCACGGGTTGACGTGGCAAGTACAGGTGGCATGGACTGACGTGGCATGGTCCGTACGACACTTGTTCTGACTGGGCAGAGATCATGACAAATGGGCGAATGAATGGATGACATGTGTCCTTTATTAGGGCGAATGTGATGGTGCCACATGGCCTAGTCATAGGCTGCCACGTGGCACCCTATCATTGGTTGATTGGTCGTTGTGGCAAAATTGTTATGGAGCGCACCAGAGTCAAACCCGCGACCTTCGGGCATGGGGAAACGACTTGGCAGGGTCAGGCTAGCCAGCCTACCCTCACATTGGATCTTAACCATATAGCACAAAGTTTCTATTTGAGTTTACAATGGGGTTCAGATTGGGGGGCTAGGCCCCAGCCCCCGGCGCAAGACTCCATATGACCTATACATATGTCCTTACCTTTATAAATTTGGCACAGTTTCATTTGGTGTATCCACGGTCCAGTGTAAGCCCGACGCGATGGTATATGACCGTTATCATATGCCCCTTGGACTATTCCGTTGATGCTTAGCATGGAGTTTAGGGGTTAGCCCTGGTTAGTCGGGCTAGCCTATCGACCAAGGGTGTAACCAAACCCTTAAGACCTGGGGGGATAACAATATATAGCGCATGGATGCAACAGCCCGAGGCCACATGGCCATAGCATGCGACCGAGGACCGATGTATGGGGGCTAGAGACTAGGGGCCAACACACCAGTCTTAGCGCTAGGCCACATGGAGGTGCCCAGGTGACCAGGAGCTCGAGAAAAAGGGGTTGCGCCCTTAATTCATGCCAAAAGTGAGTTTTTATACTATAATATATAATTTTAATTGGATTTTTCAGCAGTTTGTGGGATTTTGGTCATTTTTGGAGGATCTTGGGCCCTTTTTTAGGCCAGATCTTGGGGAGAAGTTGGAAGGTTGTTACCCACTTCCAGTCTATATAAACCAGAGGTTCTTGAAGCCATGAGAGAGTTTCAGAACAGGGAAATGTTGAATATTTGCAAAGCCAAAGCCATTTTTATGTAGGCAAGCCATTGAGGAGAGAACCTTTGCAGGCCATTTATGGGAGCTCCGTTCATCCATTTTCAATGCCGTCAATTTTGTTGGGTTCTTGAGATCTGGTTGAACACGACCAGATCAATTTGTAATCCTTTTGACATTGTTATGATATACTTTTAAAGCTTCAAACAGAAATAAGAAAGCATCACCCACTCAGACAAAGGCCGAGAGACATAGGCGAGATTGTCGAACTCTGTTATTACTTTGATGTTTATAGCTTGCTGTTGTTTTATGCTTATTTCCATATCTGTATATTTTTATATGGTTGCCATGTTTCTTCGTTAATTCTTCCTCTTTCATTCAATTACTAAAT
>SNQJ01S0110927.1:0-28911 GCA_010110895.2 Picea sitchensis | reverse complement strand
TGAAATATACAGAGACAGATATTTCCTAAGGAAACCCATAAAGGGAAAAACCTCTTCTTCTTGATATGATAAGTAATCTTTATTTTCTGTACATTATCATTCCTATGAGCACCAACTCATTGTGAGGCTACCACCTCTATTCTGCAAGCTGCAACTTGCTGAGAGCACCAACTCTTTGGTTTCTCTAGCACCCACTAGAAGGAAGCAGCAAATCCCTAAGTGTTACAACACCAACTGGATGAAAGCACCAACTTCTAGTCACACAGGCACCGACCTGTATAACAGAGAACAATAGTTCTCCCTTGCACCACCCTACCACCCTGGTTTTTTTGGCTGCAACCAGATGGAAGCTACAAGTCCCTGTGTTCAAGCAACCACTTGAAACCCCGAGGACACCAATCCTCCCAGGAACCTCCCTACCACCTTGAAATATAAATATTTTATTTTTACAATTTTATCACAGTGATACAACATTTATCTATGGCTTACCAGTCTCATCATTGTTCTGCTACACTGCTCTGCTTTGCCTGCATCAATGTCTCTCTCCTCGCATTTGCTGCGCTTTTTGTTCTTCTCTCAGATATTTGTTTCTATTCCTTGCTTCTTCTATGCTTTAGCTCCTGCACACCTCATGCTTCTACCCGCATGAATCACACTTAATAATAGCACACATCTCTTCTTGTTCTATTTTTTTATATTCTTTGTGCACCAATTGCATCCTCTGCACAATGCCTCTGCATTCTCTTTACAGTGTCATTGTTTTTCCCTTTTACTACATCTCTTCCTCATAACTGCAAATATAACTCGTAGTTCACTTTCACTTCTCTGTTTTATTCTTTGTGCACCAATTGCATCCTCTCAAGACAATGCCTCCGTGATTTCTTTACAAAGGTCATTGTTCTTCCCCTTTACTACATCTCTTCCTCATAACTAAATAGCTAACTCGCAGTCCATCGTCACTTCTCTTTTCTGCATCACTTTGTCATGTCTTTGTGTCCCCACTGATCATCATGGCAACTCTTCTTCATCCCTGTCGGTTAGCTCAATAAGTTCATCATCATTAGGAGTTATGCTAAGTTTCCTTAGATTATTTGGTAATCGAGACTCTTCATCTTCTATGTCAGTTACAACCAATCAACTATGATTTCTTATTTGTGGACTCTTCCTTCACAAGTGACTACCGTGACCAAGCGCTTATTGAAAAAGGAACTTTCTGATTTCTATCTAGTGAGCATTGGCCCCATTTCATGATATGACCTTGGGCTATGAGCCTCATGTGACCAAGAGATTGCGGACGCATCCAAAGGTGGTTTAGGACTCAAAACCGATTTTCACCTCAAGAATTCACTACCGAGCTCCACATGTCCTTTCTCCAAACCGTGGTTTCAATTGCGTACCGCTTAATAAAAAATTACGCCCGCCATGTTCTGTCCCCACAATGGAGCATGACCATTTATCTCACGATATTGAGAGTGCTCTTGAATGGATGGTTTAGATATGTCCTCTCAAGTCTACAAACCAAATCTCACCTTCCTACATAAATGACTGAGATTTACTTCTATGATCCAGCCTGGGAGTTTCAAGTCTCAAACCTCATTACAGCGATGGATATCTTTCCAAAATGGAAGATCCACACATATGTCCTTCTTCTAATCGTATGTTTTGCATTCTTTTCCTTTGTCCACAATACGATCCTTAGTCCGTTCCATTAGATGCATTATGTCCCTTCCAAACCAATGGACAAGATCGACGGCGGTCCCGAGCTCCGGTGATTTTCTCAATTCCTCAAGTTATCGCCTTCATTCTTCCTTTGATTTTTCCCCGAGTTGACAATCCACTGACGCATGTCCTCTTTAATCCAACGACTATCCTCCTCGCTTCTAGGACTTTTCAAACTTTGGACCGGTCTTTATGCTATACTGGTGGTAAAACTCAAAGAAAAATTCTGGAGGGCGTGAATCTTTGCCTCTGTCGGATGACGGTCATGAGCTGTAAGTGAAGTTGCCATGTCACTCGCGATTTGTGATTTATGTACTTCTAAATGATGAACACCGGACACTTGGCTGTCCGACACCACATGTCTCGCAATGTATTCGCCACGTGGTCCTTCTTGAATCAATGGTCCTCATTCTCCTTTGATCAACGATTGCGATCAAATCACTTTGCATGTCAAGTGTTTGAACGTGAGCCAACCCCTCACTTTTCCAACTCATGATATCTGAAATATCAGATCAATGACCCACAACTCCTTTTGTGACCCAATCTGCCTAGGATCTGTCGATCAATGCTTTGCAAAGTTGGAGGAATACTCACCTCCTTTCTCCGACTCTCGATTTCTCGATACCTTCTCCAGATCAACGACCCACAACTCCTCTCAGGATCCAATGGTCTAGATCTTATCAGAACTTATCGCTTGTAGAATTTAGGACTATTCACCTCCCTTCTCCCTACTCCTGATTTTATGAAACTTGCTCTAGATCAACGGCCCACAACCCTATATGATCCAACGACCGTGATCATTATCACAACCTACTTCGTGATTCTGTGAATCTACTTTATCAGCTGCCAAGTGTCCTTTCTAGATGAACAACTAGGATTGTTGCAGCTCTTAGCTCCTTGGGGTATTTTCTCCGCTTTCCCGATATTTGTGAGCATCAGATCAAATCCACTCACAAATCCCTATGATCTAATAGTCTAGATCAAATCATGAACTTGGACATCGCAAGTTCCCACAACTCTTACCTTGACTTTCTAGTTCACTTGAGTCAACAAATGTTGATATTTCACCACGCACTCTTGGATCCAACGGATCGATATATACTTCTTCTCTCTGCCTCCTCTAGTCAATGGACTCTAATCTAATGAACATCGGTATTTGGGATTGGTGATCCAATGACCATTTGTCACTCCTCCTCCCTTGAGAAGGTAATATCCTCCTCGACTTGGAAGAATTCTAAGTGTCAAAGGTTCTCATGAACCCGATGACTTTGGGTCTCTTCTGCATTTTTGAGAATGCTATCTCCCGAAAGTGTTGGTACGGACTAGCCTCATCCTTGTGCACACTTGTGCTCAAGCAACTCTATGCTTATTCCTCTCTCGAAAGTTGGATTTACTTGAGATTGATTCTTATTCACTTGAGCTTACCTTTGATCCTTATGCAATCCATGACCTTTGATCCTTCCGCGGAGCCATGACTTTTGATCCTTTTGTGAGCCTTGATGTGTGGGATCTTGTTCATGCATCTTAGAATGCTATCTCTCTTGAGATTTTATCTTTGCATATTGTTTACTTCTTAACCTGAGCGACTGAAATTCTTGCTTTTCCATCGATGCACACTGACTTTTCCATCAATGACAAGCACACTCTCATTTATCAACATGCCAACATCAAGTAGTTGTTTTCCATCAATGACAAGAACACTCACTGAAACATGAAAACAATATCTCCCTTGGCATTGATGGCAACCCCTAGTCAAAGACCGTGCACTGTTCTACTTATATCTCCAACTATAGCATCTAGAACACACCTTTTTCTCTCTCCTCCTTTGACATTAATGTCAAAGAAAACATGTTCTCCCTAAGCTATTGCAGTACTTTCGGAGGTATCGTATATTCAACCAACACATACTCTCCTTGATAGGATGGATTCTCTTATTTGAGTCTTGTAGAGTATTTGTATCTAAATTAGAGTCTTCTCCTTCTCGATTCTTGGACCTGCTCATCTTACCAACTGTATCCTTGTAGAAGACTCAATATTTCACTCCTCTTAATGAACCTCATCAGTCCTTTTATTTTCAGTCGAATCACTTCCCTGCCAATTTCCTCTCGGATATTCTATTACATCAACTTCATTTTTATTCCATTATGCCTACAAACTAAGGCTTTATGACCATATTCATCACAAGAAAACCATTACAAACACTCTCATACATGCTTTCCCTTTTTATAGATGAAGGACCTGTGTTAGACTTATTATTAGTATTGATTTCTTCCTTGTTGTATCCAAGACCATTTGTCATTTCTTCCAGGATCTCCTGACTATCCAAGATCTCATCTAGGGTCATGAAGTTGTTCAAGAACTTTATTTGGGTGTTTGACTTCAACCTTCACAACTTCTTCTTCCGGCTTATGACATGATTCTTCTTCACTTCTTCTTTCTTTGCATGGGATGATTCAATATCAACATCATTATCTGCTCTTATGCCTTTAGCCACCACTCTTTGTCCTAAGTTTACATTTTTACTCCACAATTTTTGACGGAACACCTCTCACAACCCTCTCATTTCACACATTTGGACTTATACTGAGAAAATTATGTTTGAGATCATCTACGATATAACCATCTTGAGATTCCCCTTTGCCATTACTCAAACTCAACGTCCCTTTATCCTTGATTTCACTGTTCATCATTTTCATGATCATATTTCTTTGTTTTGTTTTTACTATAGATAGAAGCTTTCATCCTTGTCTCCAAATATGTGCTTGGAACATCCATTGTCTATATTCCAAGAGTCCTTTTGTTTTGAGCTGAAAGTACTAGATCACGCTTTTTCACTATGTTTCCTTTTCCATGCCAGCTCTTCTAGCTAAGAGATTTGTCCTTGTATCTGTTTTGTAATTCTTCTTCTCGGGGATGGCGGCCAGTAACCTGTAGGGCTGAAGGATAGGGTATATCATCCAATCTCATTGTTCAATAGGTCAGCGTTGTTGTAATATTGTTCCATGTTGGTATGTTTAAAGGTGTTGTTTGGTTGATGGT
Source organism: Picea sitchensis (assembly GCA_010110895.2). Taxonomy (NCBI): domain Eukaryota; kingdom Viridiplantae; phylum Streptophyta; class Pinopsida; order Pinales; family Pinaceae; genus Picea; species Picea sitchensis. Next base: position 24,153 of record SNQJ01S0110927.1, on the reverse strand, counting down.
AAAAAGATCAGAGTATGCAATGATGACAAAACAAACATGATCAACGTAAGCTGAGAAGAGAAAGTGCATAGGTGCACGCAGAGTGCAAGAGTGTGCTTGCTCATTTGATGGAAAATAGGCAGACAAGGAATATCAACAAGGCTGATAATGGCATGGAAAGATCGTAATTGTTTTTGGAGTTTCGATACCGGAGAGGAGAAGTCAAGTGAGTTTAGACTCTTCATCATAGGAGTCCCAAAGTCACGAAACCCAAAGTCGCAAAATGCTAAATCGCGAAAATGTCAAAGACTCCATTTCAGAATTTCGATAACGGAGTTGGAGGAGTCAAGAGTCAAGACTCTTCATCAGGAGTCCCAAATCGCGAAATCTCCAAAGTCACGAATGTCAGACTCCATTTCAGAAGCCTTTGACATCGGAGTTGAGGACAAGAGTCAAGACTCTTTTCATCACGTGAGTCCCAAATTGCTAAACTTGAAGTCGCTAAATGAGAAATCATGATATTTCTAAAATGCTCTGAGGTTCATAATGTAGAGTTGGAAATACAAGAACTCTACAACAAGAATCCCTTGAAAGGTAAAGTGCGAAAAACTGAAAACTAATCTCGCTTCATTTTGGAGTTTCATAGACTGGGAATTGGAAGTGTCGAGAACATCCACATCAAGAATGTAGTTCGTGGATATGCAATCGCTGCGATCCACGATGTGATCCAAGAGGTGAATTTGGCAGACCACGTCGGAAAGGATAGGTGAAAGACTATGACACATGGCATGATCAGCCAACAACAAGTGTCAAGTTGATTTGAATTTCTGCCACTGAAATCACAGCACTGAGTGACATGTGACAGCCCACTCAGTCATGACACATCGAAAGTGATGTAAGATCGAATTTCACTTGCGAGTTTTAACTCCATCACTCCCAAAGTCCCGGCTAAGTCCCAGTGGCGAGGATAGGTACCATCACCACGGCTCAAGGACTGCTGATCTAGAGCCTTGAAGTGGCAAGCTCCATTCTGCAGTTTCGGGGATCGGGACATGGAGCGGAAAGAAATCTTCACATCAAGGATGCTAAAATGCCACCATTTAAATCATGAAGTGCTTTATGGATAAGTGCTCTGTAACACCCTTCCAATTAATATTTCATTAAAATACATTACACAATAACAACTTTGCTTTTACATAATTTCACAATTACTAAGGCCAATTCTCTTACATTTGCTCAATGATAAATCCAGATAACATGATGAAATAAGTACATGTTAACCTAATGATTTAGAACTTAAAACAATAGTATATACAAAAATATCAATAACCAAATACTACCGAAAAATACCTCCTCCTTAGCTCTCGAAGCTCACAATGGGAATCCTAGGTGCTTCTAAGCATTCTTTTTCCTCTTACTCAGAGTGAAACAACGAATTCTCTTACTAACTAGGAGCCTAGCTTCTGCTTCCTAGATCCAAGAACCTTCGCTTCCCCTCGCCCCTCCCATGCCCGTGACTCAAGAACAACAGCACAAATGCTCAAAGAAAAACTATCACAAGAATTATATCTTCCAAGAATTTCACAACCTCTCATCATGCCCAAAACCTCAATGCTCCTCACCCCTTCTCCTCCCTATTTATCAATTTTTCATACACCCTTCCCCAAGTCTCCTCAACCACCTCTATTATCCATCACTAACCTCTCTTATCTAGATTTTTGTGAAAAGTTATTTAATAAAACTAAAATATAAATGGTTTGCATTAAACAACAATAAATAAAATGAAAAAGTCTTTCTTCTCATGCCAGCTAATAAATGTAATTTGACACTTTTCCCAAAAATGTACATAACACACCACCATGTTCATTTAATTCATTATACCCACCATCTATCAAAGTCAATAATGTATTTAATGATTCTAGATATTTGTATGCAATATAATTTACATATTCAATAAAACATTCAATTAAATATTAATAATTTACTTTAATCAATTAATACATTAATTAATTCGTAATTAGTACATAGGTAGGGTATGTGTGTGTAGCTAGCGCATTACTACATTCATGTATGTACTAATGATAAACAATCATTGCTCTAGTGCATAGTCTCATGATCACCAAGACATGTAGGACAACGATCAAGTAATGCATCATTTAATCTTAATCTAACAAAATTACACCAATTCATGAATAACTCATTATCATACTTAAAACATCAATAGGAAATCAAAGAGGGTTTTAACATGGTAGGAAACAAGTGAGAAAACAATAGTGACATCTCTAATACCCAATCAATATTCCTCAACTAACATAGAAGATCCTTCCTAACCTACTTCCATCTTCCATCCTATCCTTTCCTCTATTGACTACCGGAAGGCCAACTATATTGACCTAACTCCAACAGTAATTGTGAATGCAGAAGTACGTCCGATCAACCAAGTTTTAACATGCAACTATAGTCGCATCGTGACGTCTAGGGTAGCGTGATCTAACATTTTCCTCCCATGACTCTAGGTTTCCGAGGATAAATGGTGGGAAATACTTCCACTCCTCCTTATAGAACTAGGGTCAACACTCTACATCAAGCCCTATTGTGCAGCTATTGTTCCTAGAGTCATGTCATCAAACAACTACTCTGAGCAAGCCGTGTGTCCTCAATAAAACCACAGTTACCACAAGTCATAACAATATTTTGAATCATAAATTTAATAACAAGTACAACATATAGCATATACTTTCTTGATATATACATCCAAGTTACCCCAACACTATAGTCATTTGGCTATTGCATAGCTTATTAACCTGCAAGTTTAATTCACAAATAAATCATATCTATGAATATACATAATAATTTCATACATATGATCCATATCCAGATATGGACGTTCAATTTAAGAAATGCATGTTTATTTTTATCATACCTGACATATAGTTATGCATTCACATCATAACTTGAACTAGTATCCACGTACCTAAATTCCACATTTTAACTTGCATGTTTAAACAAACCAAAGATTATATCATCATGGATGAATATACAATACCGAAAGTAATATCATGCAACATAATTAGGTCAATATAAAGACATCTCAAATATTCCATTCCAATCTAATCAGACCAAACAAATGTTATTACTGAATTACTAAGATGAGTAAACAATCAATGTTCTAACTCCCTAAAGGCCAAGATATGGGTGTTACATGTGCATGGTCACCATGCATACATCAACAAGAGCTATAGAGAAAATCTTGAAGTGGCAAGCTCCATTTTCGAGTTTCAGACCATGACTTGGAGATTCTCGAGATGCTCAGGTGCTGAATGTCGAAATGTGAAAAAAACCTTTGGTGTAGGCTATGGTCACCATTGGTGGTCACATCGTTGAAGAGATGTAGAGAAAATATTGGAGTGGCAAGCTCCATTTCAAAGTTTCAGGGATCAAGACAAGTAAGCATAAAGAAACCTTAACCACGTGAATCTTGAAATGATGAAATGTGAAATGGCGAAATAAATGCAAGACCTTGCAGATTTTATCCAATGGTGTTGGTTATTTGGGAATATGATCGAGGGCTACTATTTCACTTCACGTTGTAACTACTAGAAACGCATCGATGGTTTTCCGTGGGACTTGAAGAGGCTCAAGATGATCACAAAGATAATATGAAGAGGCTCGAGGCATATTTCATTTATTTAAGACTATTCTAGAGGCTTATTAATGTGATGGATGAGCATTGAAGGTTGTAACTAGAACAGAGGATTAGCTCATCATGATAGAGAAGAAGAAGGTTCTCAACTGCCAGAGAGACTGATAAATCTCAGCATAACACCTAATGCTGGACGATGGGTTGAACTCTAAAGAGAAGTTGAAGAGTTGCAATGATGATTAGATAGAGTACTCGACATGAGAAGAATCGAGAAGAAAATAAGTGATTTTTGGGGTGGTTGTCGAAGGGTGTGATTCAGGTGTAAAGAAGGAGGTTAATGCCAGTCGCTATGGACGTGAAGGGGAATGGTGCATTGAAGGGACATGGTGCGAGAGTATAAATGGAGAAGAACAAAAGCCATGAGGTGCGTAAGACACCGATGCAGACAGAAAGGCAAGTAGCAAACAGTTGATGAGATCCCATAAGCCATTAAAGAACTTAATATCAATGTAATAAGTCTTAATAGAAAAGATTGATATTTCAGGTGGTAGGGAGGTGCTAGGGATGACCGTTGTCCCCTGCTGTTCAAGTGGGTGCTTGAAAACAGGAGTTGTAGCTTCCATCCGATGCTCAGAGAAACCAAAGGTAGGGTGGTGTAAGGGAGAAATATTATTCTCTATTATACATGTTGGTGGATCGCGGTGACTAGAAGTTGGTGCTTCTATCCAGCTTGGTGTTGGAGAATTTAGGGAGTTGGTTCTTCCTTCTAGTGGGTGCTAGAGAAAACAGAGTTGGTGCTCTCAACAAGTTGTTTGCAAAATAGAGGTTGTAGCCTCATTATGAGTTGGTGCTCATATATATGATAATGTAAAGAATGTAAAGATTACTTATCATATAAAGAAGAAGAAGAGGTTTTACCAGATGGGTTTCCTCAGAAATATTTGTCTCTGTATACTTCATATGTGTGTGACTAATGATGAATGTTCTATTTCTTACTTCCTTGCATTATTGTGACTGCCATTAAATGTGTTGTAAGAGTTTAAAATAATCATATGTTTAAGCACATGACAATTGATTCACCCCCTCTTAGTTGTCCAACAATTGGTGCATCAGAGCAAGCCCCTTTCATCTAAGGGTAGATCTTAGAGCTAAACATGCTGCCATGGATGAAATTCAACCAATAAGGCCCTCTATTCAATGAAACAAACTTTGCATTCGGGAGGTGTAGGAATGAGAACCTACATAATGGCTTTAGGTGCATGTCTCGATGTGGGTAGACACCGGGTTATGTAAAGCCGCCTGTGCTAGCTTTCAAGGATGACAAGTTAGAATTTAGTTATCCTCAACGCTAAGGCTATGAATGCTATCTGAGTGGGCTTGGTAGAAGCAGAATTCATAAAGTTATGCACTAGGAACTGCCAAAGAAATATAGGACAAACTCAATAATGTGATATGAAGGTAATGAGAAGGTAACAGACACCAAGCTTCAAAACCTACAGAGTATAGTTTGAACAGATGAAGATGAAAGAAGACGAAACTATTGAAAATACTGAGTTGAATAAATGGTAAATGCAATGAAATCACTTGGTGAACAAATTGAGGAACCTCTTTAGTTCGGGTACTTTTTGAGATCTCTCCCAAATAGGTTCAACCCGGCTGTCTCTCTCGCTATAGAAGAACTCAATGATTTAAAAACCTCTGAGTTTGATCAACTTCTAGGAACATTGACTACATATGAAATGAGAATATTAAAGATAAACCCACCTCCGTGTAGAAGAATCATTTAATGTAGACAAGAATGAGGATTCCGAGCCCGATGAAAATTGAAGCAAAATTTGTGAAGAGATTGGAAAAGGACTGTGCAACACAAAGGTAAAATGCCTTCAAATGTTTCAACTATGGTAACATAGGTCATTTTTCAAAAATGTCCTCACAAAGGAAAGGATCAGACATGCAATGATGAGGAGAAGCACAAACACGTAAATTTCTTTAAAGAGAATAACTTAAGAAGAAAATTCTTTATGTTTAAACAACGATGAGGAAGACAATGACTCCTCTATTGAAGATAAACTAAATGAATTCATAGTTATGGCCAAAGAGGATTAAGATAATAAAGCTAATAATGTGAAGTGATTATAATGAAGAAGAAGGTGTGTTTGAAATGGAAGGAGAACTGATCAATGCACTCCAAAGAGATCGATGGACTAAGAATTAAGAATAGAAAGAAAAGACACTGTTGATACCGAGAAAGACAGTAAAGAACTCGATGAAGACCTTGTCCTACTAAAAGTGAAATGAGAAGAGGCAAGAAAATTGAAGATATTCTCAAACAACAGCCATCAGAAATGAAGGCAAGATTTGAATCCTTAGAACAAGAAGTAGTGAAAACTAGGAAAGAGATGGAGAAGTTTCAAGCCTTGTATAATCAAAATATGTCAAGTATCAAGCCTCAGAAGAATTAACCACCATTATGAACTGGAAGCAATGGAATCCAAAGCTGAAAACCTGTAGTATGGGTTATGAGGAGGATCAAGTAGTGGTAAGCCAAGAAACGAAGAACCCATCAAGTTTGTCAATCTACAACCAATGACAACAACAAACCCAGAGGAAACAAAGGAAGAGAATCAACTACCAAGACGAGTAAAGAAAATGCCAGGATTGAATCTCCCATAGAACAAATAAATAATTCACTTCGCTAAAAGATGTCATCAACATAGAAGAAATCGATTTGCTTAAAGAAGACAACCATTTTCCGCAATAAAGAAATTTTCTATGGATATTGTTTCACTGCTCCAATTTTAGTCACAAAGCTATAAATTGTTACTTAAGACTTAGACATGAGAAATTAAGATTTGAAAGGAATAACTACTTCCCACAAAAAAGAATGATACAACCAAGTAAAAATCCTTCACATATTGCAAATTGCCAAATTAAGTTCTAGAGACATGCAACTAAGGAGGTCAAGAATAATCAAAAGTCAATGAGTAGACAAAGTCGCGAAATAATATTTTGACCTGCTGAACAATGAGATTGAATGCTAAGACCGGCCATAATTATGGACATAAATCAGTTGACTATCGACACATGAACCAGAACCGTGATTTGAATTCCCCAACAAAAATGTCAAGGTTTGAAAGAAGAAAGAAAGTGACAAGTGTGGATTAGTATTGTCACACAAAGAAAAAACTAACTTGGTATATAGACAAAGGATGCTCCAAACATATGACGACAGACAAAGGTAAGTTTCTATCTCTAAGGAAAGAAAAATAAGAAACGTGAACCTTTGGAAAATGATGCTTCGTGTAAAATAAAGGGTAAGGATGGAAGTCATAACTGAAAAGGAAAACTTCAAGATGCTCTACTTGTAGATACAAACATACCTACCAAGCAAGTCAAATGTGTGACAAAGTATGTGAAGTGGTGTTCACATCCAAGGACTGCAAAATGAAGTTTGTAAACTAGGACAAGTGGTGGCCAAAGCAATAAGGACATAAATAACGATATAAAATAAGGAAAAATAGAGAAGGAGGTCATCTAAGAAAACATGATGAATCTAGGTTATGGCATAGAGACTTGGACATATTTGAACTTGATCACGACCAAATCTCAAAATCTGGAGTCAAGAAATATTCCTCCGAGAATATCAAAGCCCCAAGATCTACCGTAAATCTCGCCAAGTAGGAAAGCTAACCGTGAATACAGTTTAAGTCCAAGAGATTTACTAATAGATAAACCACTCCAACCAGTTCATATGGATTTATGTGGACCATCAAGATAGAAGGAAATGTGGAAAGAAAACTACTACATGTTTATTATTGATGATTACTCCGTGACTTACTTGGCTAGTTTTCAAGGAAAAAGATGAAGCATTTGAGAAGTTTGTACATTTAAGGCTTTAACTAAGAATCAAACAGTAAGAGGTTAAAGGCAATAAGATCGCATAGAGGAGGACAATTTATGTCAAGTGATTTCAAGGAATTTTGTGATAAGTATGGGATCAAGAGAAAATACACAATCCCAAGAACTCCACAAATGGAGTAGTGTAGAGGCAAAACAACAAAGGCAACAAATGGCTGTGTCAATGATGAACAGAATAACATTGGTAAAACCTAATGGTTAGAAGTAATACACATAGCAGTCTATGTTCCTAACAAATCCCACCTTAGACCAAAAAAGACACTTTATGAACTATGGTATGGGAGACTCCTGCCTAATCAAACACTTCAAAGTCTTTGGGAGTAAATGTTACATAAAGAATAATGATGAGAACCTTGAAAATATGATTACTGTGGCTGGATGAAGGTATCTTCTTAGGATATGCTACAAATAGTAAAGGCGATATAGATGCTATAATAAGAGGTCGCATAAAATGGTTGGATCAGATTGATGTAAAATTTGATGAAGGAATCCTAGCAACAAAGGTGTACAATAATGAGTCTCCTATAGAAGACACAAATGGAAGTCAAGATGAACAACCAAGAATTAGAAATGAAGATTATGGAATCGATGAAGACATAGATACTGCATTATTACCAAATCAACAGTAATCTCAAATTCTCCTCTAGAATCAACTCAAAGAATAACTCTAAGTCGATAATTGGCAAAGACAAAGGTACAAACCAAAGAAAGATAATTAAAAATACCGAGCAATCACATATAGATTTCAGATCCATAAGTGTTGAAACCCAAGAAATTTAATGAAGCTATAAAAGATGACCTTTGGGTTAAAGCGAATGAATGATGAACTTGATTAGATTGAGAAAAACAATACGCGGGAGATGATTCATAGACCCGAAGGTAAAATATCATTGGTTCCAAAATGGATCTTTAAGAATAAGTTGAAGAAGCAAGGACGTTGTCGAACAAAGCAAGATTGGTGTTTAAAGGCTATTCTCAAATAGAAGGATCCGATTTTGATGAAACATTTGCTTCAGGAAGGTTGAAGTAATCAATATTTCTTCCTATGCTTGTCATAAAAGGTTTAAAAGTCTATCAAATGGATGTCAAGTCCTTCTAAATGGAGATTTAAATGAAGAAGTCTTTATGGAACAACCAGAGGTTTCGAATCAATTCGATAACCCCACTTAGTGCTGCCGATGAAAGACTTATATTAGTTAAAACAAGCTCCTCGCAGTTCGGCATCACGCATCGGATATGTTTCTAAAGACAAATATTCAAGAGAGGAACACAATTGACAACAATCTATATATCAAACAGAGGGTGATGATTTTTCCATTGTGTTGGTTCATGTAGATGACATCATCTTCGTGATGTAATGATTCATTGGTAAAATGGTTTTTCCTACTGAGTCCGAGTTTGAAATGTCTATGATAGGTGAACTATCATTTTTCTTGGTCTACAAATTACTCGAGGTCCGATGGGATCTTCATTTCTCAATAAAATATTTAAGAGAGTAAGAAAGGTTTCAAATGGAAGATTATAAACCAGGCACACTTATGGTTATCGGATGCAAATTAAGCAAGGATGATGACTCAATTGATGTTGATAAGAGTTCATATAAGCCACGATAAAAAGCCCTCACAGGCGATCACAACATTCCCACCTACAATATACACGTATGTTGTTGGAATGGTAGGAAAATTTAGTCTGCACCTAAAAAAAGTCATCATTTATATCGTTAAAAAAGGATATCTCGTGCATTTGAAAGAAATAATGACTGGTCTCCAGGGTATCCCAAAATCAGAATTTTCGCCAAGAACCCGATTATCAGATGCGCTTTGGGGCAACCCAGGCGACAGAGAAAAAGCACCAAAGGAGGAGCATTCTTCCTGGTGACTCCCTAGTAGCCCGGCTTAGCAAAAAAGAAAAGTCTGTTTCTTTATTTCCATTACGAGGCGAGTACATTGTCACTTACTTGTCGCACTGTGCATTATGGATGATTCGCATTAATTCTGCGAGACTTGGCAACACATAGCATCAATCCCAATTCATTGTGAAAACACAAGTGCCATCAGCAGGTGTCTAAGAATCCTGCATCTACTCCAAGACCAAGCATATCCCCATGTCACCATTTTCTAGAGAGCAGGTCACCAATCAGTTGTTAAGGTCCATTACATTCCAAACACAAAAAATTGCGATATCTTTATCAAACCCCTCAGCCAAGACACCATTTGAATATCTCCACAGAAGCTGTGAATCATCCCGTCTCACACCTGCTAGAGTCCATCCAAATAGGGGGCTTTGTATTGGTTGAATATCCGTTATTCCAAATACCGCACCGAGCAGGCTTTCGACATTGATGTCGGGGAGAAAAGGATGATCCAACTGGCGGTACAGTTTGGAGGTCCAAACATTTTAGCCGCATCTATCCGGTATTGCCACTTTCAACGCCAAAGGGGAGATTGGTTATATGTTTGTTGAAAGCATTACGGCAAGGATCGTGAGTATGTGGTGACGGAAACAAACGATCAAATGAAGCTCCAAAGAGATAGTGTAGAGGGGCATGCAGAGTGCAAGAGTGTGTGCTTGCCCATTTCGTAGTTTCGCAGACCAGGACTTGCAAGTGTCGAGAACATTCACATCAAGAAATGCTGAAATCACATATGAGAAATCATGAAGGATTTAAATAACAGATCCGTGAGGTGATTGGTGGTGACCGACGCTTAAAGGATAGTGGAAGATCTTTATGACACATGGCACGACGACAAGGCCAAGTGTCAAGTTGATTTGGCATTTCCGGAACCTGGAAATCACAATTTGCACGACAGGCTTTATTTACCACTCAGTCACGTACACGCCACTTCAAGGATAAGATTGACCTCACTATGGGAGTTTTAACTCCATCACTCCCCTAAAGTCCCGAAGGCTAAAGTCCTAGGGAAGAGGATAGGCGTCTGATCACCACGGATCGAGGACAGTTGATCTGTATTTCTCCAAAGCCGCTGCCCATTTCCTGGAGTTTCTTGATCGTGATTACGGGAGCGTAGCAGCATTCATATCAAGGATGTCGAAATGTCGAATTACAAAACGTCGAGCAGGCTCGGAGGATACGCCATCATCATGGAGGTCATCATCGGTTAATGTGAGAAACAGTTGAAGCGGCAAGTTCCAGATTTCTCGAAGTTTGGGTAACGCGACTTGAGGGTCATGATGCTCAGAAGGAATCGCCGAATGTGAAACACTTTTGGTGTAGGGCTATGGTCACAACCATTGTCCACATCGACAAAAAATGATAAAGGAGATAGTGCAACCAAGCTCCATTTCTAAATTTCGGGGATCAGTACATGAAGAGTAAAGAAACCTTAACCACAAGAACCCCGAAATGTCGGAATGCGAAATGACTAATTAAATCTGTATCTTTACTAGTAACTCCATCCAATGGTACAGTGTGAACTTGAATATGATCAGGGTTGGCGAATAATTTCATGTTGTAATTGTTAGAAATGACCGATGGTTTTTGCCAAAGGACTTGAAGAGGCCTCAAGATGATCGCCAGAGAGATCAAGAGGCTCAAGGAATCTTCCAGTGATTTAAGACTATTCTCAGAGGCGATTGACAGATGAATGAGCATTGAAGGTTGTAACTAGAAAAAAGAAGGTGAGCTCGACTTTCACATTGAAGACGAAGAGTCTCAACTGAGATATAGGCTAAGGAATCTTGGCATAAAACCCATTGATGATGGGTGCATGGGTTTAACCACCAGATAATTTGAAGAGTTGCAATGATGATTAGATAGAGTACTCGACATGAGAAGCTTTAGAAGAAAAGAAGATTGGGTGGTTATTTGGCTGGGTGATTCAGGTAAAGAAGGAGTGAGCGCGAGTGATGACAATAAGAAGAATGGTGCATTGAAGGGGCATGGCACAGAGAGAATAAAATATAAGAACAAAAAGCACAAGGAGTAAAAGGTATTACACTGATGCATGTGAGCAGCACAACAGAAAGGTAACAATGATGATACCGGTAAGACATTGAAGAACTTAATATCGATGTAATAAGTCTTAATAGAAAATATTAATATTTCAGGGTGGTAGGGTGGAGCTCAAGAGAGGATTTAAGTCCTCATTGTAAGTTGGTGTTTACATTGAAGGTTGGTTCCTTCTTTATTCGCAAGTGGGTTCTTGAAGTGCAGGTTGGTGCCCATGGTTATACAAGTTGGTTCTTGTGTTATTGGAATTTGGTGCTTCCATCAAATTGGTGTTGGAACACTTAGGAGTCAAAATGGAGAAAACAGAGAGTTGGTTCTCTTAGCAAGTTGCTACTTGCAAAAATGTAGAGGTTGTGTCTCATTATGAGTTGGAAAGCTCATATATATGATAATGTAAAGAATGCAAAGATTAGTTATCATATAAAGAAGAAGAGGTTTTACCCTATATGGGTTTCCTCAGAAATATATGTCTCTATATACTTCATATGTGTGAATGATGCCGAATGTTCCCATTGCTTACTTCCCCAAGATTATTATTGTGAATGTCATTAAATGTGTTGTAAAGATTTTAAAGCAACATAAGTGTTTACACAAGGACAACTCATTCACCCTCTTAGCTGTCCAACAACTGGTAATGCATCAGTATCCTGATTCAAGGGCAGATCTTAGAGCTTAACATGTCAAGCCATGAAGGAAATTCAACCAATAAGGCCCTTTGTTCAATGGAACAAACTTTGTTCTCCGAAGGTTGTTAGAATGAGAACCTACATAATGGTTTTAGTGCGTGACAGCGTTTGGGATGTGGTAGATACTAGTTATGTAAAGCTAATTGTACTAGCTAATAACGATGACAAGCTAGAATTTAGCTTCAACGCTTAAGGATATGGATGCTATCTTGAGTGGGGCTTGCGTATGCATTCATAAAAGTTGTGCAATTTAGGAACCGCCAAAAGAAATGTGGGACAAACTCATTAAAAGATATGAAGGTAATGAGAAGGTAATCTTGAGTGCCAAGCTTCCAAACCTATAGAGTATAGTTTGAACATTTGAAGACGAAAGAAGATGAAATTGTTGGAAAATACTTTCCGAGAGTTGAAGAAATGGTAAATACAATGAAATCACTTCAGGAATTAAATTGAGGAACCTTCTTTAGTTCATAAATGAGTCTCCCCTGCATAGGTTCAACTCAAAGGTCTCAGTTATAGAAGAACTCAATGATTTAAAAACCTCTGAGTTTGATCAACTTCTAGGAACATATGCATATGAAATGAGAATAGTTAAAGATAAACCCATCTCAGAGAGAAGCATCATTTACTGTGAGACAAGAATGAGGATTCCGAGCCCCGATGAAATTGAAGTAAAATTTGTGAAGAGATCAAGAAGGGATCGACAAATACAAAGGTAAACCGCTTCTTCAAAATGTTTCACCAGGAAGATAGGTCATTTGCAACAAATGTCCTCACAAAGGAAAGGATCGTACATGTGATGATGAGGAGAGAAGCACAAAGACATAAATTTATTTAAAAAATAACTTTAAGAAGAAAGTCTTTGCATAAACAACGATGATGATCCTTCGTGATGATGAAGATAATGACTCCTCTATTGAAGATAACCTAAATGACTTCATGAAGTTATGGCCAAAGAGGATCATGATAATAAAATCACAGTGAAGTGATTATAATGAAGAAGAAGGTGTGTTAGATATTAGGGGAACTGATCAGTGCACTCGAAGAGATGGACAGACTAAGAATTAAGAATAGAAAGAAAAGACAATTGTTAAAACATTTTGAGAAAGATAGTAAAGAACCTAATGAAGACCTTGTCCTACTAAAAGTGGAATTAGAAGAGGCAAAGAAAATCAATATTATCTCAACCCACAATTATCGAAAAAAGAAGGCAAGATGTGAAGCCTTAGAACAAGAAGTAGTGAAAAACTAGAAAAGAGATGCAGAAGATTCAAGCCTTGTATAACTAATCATCAAGTATCAAGCTCTAAAGATTTCATTAGCCACCATTTTCAATCAACAAAGGAATCCAAAGTCGAAACCTGTCCGGTTATGAGGATGAAGTAGTGGTCATCCAAGAAACTAAGAACCCATCAAGTTTGTCAAATTCATAACCAATGACAACAACAAACCTCAGGAAACAAAGGAAGCCAATCAACCACCTAGGACGAGTAAAAAAAAAAGGTACAGATTGAATTCAGATAACAAATAAATAATGTGTCTGCTAAAAGATGTCATCATCATGGAAGAAATCAAACTGATCAAAGAAGACAACCATTTACCGGTACAAAGAATTTTTCTATGGCTATTTTTTCTATCAAGCTCTAACTTGGTCACAAAGTTGTAATTATTCCTTGAGACTTAGACATGAGCAATTAAGATTTAAAGGAATAAATACTGGCACGCATTAAAAGAATGATAAATCCAAGTAACAAACCTTCACTGATTGTCTAGAGACATGCAACTAAGGAGGTCAAGAAATAATCAACAAATAATGAGCAGACAATGCCGCAACAATAATTTTGACTTATTGAACAATGATATTGAATGCCACATATGTCATAACTATGGACAATTTGTTGACTGGCCGACATGAATCCATGGTTCGTGATTTAAATCCCTCTTCTGAAAAATGTCAAGGTTTGGAAGAAGAAAGAAGTGACAAGTGTGGATTAGTGTTGTCACTTAAAGAAAAACAACCCTTGGTATATAGACAAGGATGCTCCAAACATATGACTCGAGACAAAGCTAAGTTTCTATCTCTAATTGAAAGAAATCGAAAATGTAACCTTGGAAAATGATGCCTGTAAAATAAAGGGTAAAGGGATGGTGAGTTTAAGTAATGGAAAAGGAAAAATCCAAGATGTTCTAATACTCTGTAGATGGGATGAAACATAACTGCCTGTAATGCCAATCGTGACAAAGGATGTGAAGTGGTGTTCATGTCCAGGACTGCAAGATAAAAAGTCTCAGAAACTCGTGACAAGTGGTGGCCAAAGGCACAAGGATAGAAAATAATGTATATGTACGAAGAAAATAGAGAAGAGTGTCATCTAAGAAGACATGACGAAAGCTGGTTATATACATAGGAGACTTGGAAAACTAAAATTTGACCACTTAATCAAAATAAAAAATATCGAGGCAGTAAAAGATATTATGAGAATATCAAAGCCCCAAGATTAAATGTGTAAACCCTTCCAAGTAGGAAAGCTAACCAAAGATTACAGTTTAAGTCCAAGATTTATCAATGAGAAACCATTCGCTAACTAGTTCATATGGATTTATGTGACCATCAAGACAGAAGGCACAGGAAATAAAACTACTTTATGATGATTATCGATGATTACTACAGAATTTTATTTCTGGGTTTCCTTCATGAAAAGGCTAATTTGAGAGAAGTTTAAATATTTAAGGATTTAATCGAGAATCAAATAGGTAAGAGGGTTAAAGAAGATCTAATGAGGAGGAGAATTTATGTCAAGTGATTTCATGAATTTCGTGATAAGCATGGGATCAAGAGAGAATACATTATCCCAGGAACTCCACAACAAAAATGGAGTATAGTGGAGAGGCAAATCAGAACAGTGCAACAAATGGCCGTCAATGATGAATGAGAAAAACATTGGTCAAACTTACTAGGCAGAAGAAATACACACAAAGGTCAGTGGGTTTTTAACAAATCCCACCTTAGACCGAAAAGTGACAAGACACCTTATGAACTATATCATGGGAGACTCTACTAATCAAAAACATCAAAGTCTTTGGGAGTAAATGTTACATAAAAAATAAATATGAGAACCTTGGGAAAATATGATGACACGGCCGATGAAGGTATCTTCTAGGATATGCTACAAACAGTAAAGGATACGATGCTATAATAAGAGGTTGCATAAAATGGTTGATCGTATTGACATAAAATTTGATGAAGGAATCCCAAAGAAGAGAGGTGTACAATAATGAGTCTTCTATAGATGACACAACTAAAGCTGAAGATGAACAGTCCAAGAATTAGAAATGAAGATTCCTAATCATGAAGACACAGATACTGTACGCACTCAAATTAGCGCATTTTCAACTTCAAATTCCTCCTCCGTAATCACTCAAAAGAATCATCATCCTACAAGTCGATAATTGGTGAAAGACAAACGTACAAACCAGAGAAAGATAATAAAAAACTAAGAATCATATAGCTTATATCCATGCCGAACCAAAGAATCCTTAATGAAGTTAGCAAAGATGACCTTTGGGTTAAAGCAATGAATGATGAACTTGATCAAATTGAGAAAAATAAAACATGGGAGATGGTTCATAGACCTAAGAAGGTAAAATATCATCGGTTCCAAGCGGATCTTTAAGAATAAGTTGAATGAGCAGGACAAGTTGTCAGAAAAAAAGCAAGATCGGTCTCTAAAGGCTATTCTCAAATAGAAGGAATGGATTTTGATGAAACATTTATGCCTGTAGCAAGGTTAGAAGCCATCGAATATTTCTTTGCCTATGCTTGTCATAAAGGTTTAAAGTTCATCAAATGGATGTCAAGTCATCCTTTCTAAATGGAGACTTAAATGAAGAAGTTTGTATGGAAAACAACCAGAGGGTTTCAAAATGTCTGATAACCGAATTTAGTATGCAAGTCAAGAAAGATTTATATGGGTTAAAACAAGCTCCTTGTGCCCTCGTATCATAGACCTGATACGCATTTAAAAGACAAAGGTTCAAGAGGAAATTTGACAACAATCTATATATATCAAAACAAAGGTGATGATTTTTCTCATGTGTTGGTTCATGGTGATGACATCATCTTCGGATTTAATAAGGATCCATTGGTAAAATGGTTTTCTTCGCCATGGAGTCCGAGTTTGAAATGTCTATGATAGGGTGAATCACTCTTTTTTTCTTTATCCGCAAATTAATCGAGGTCCGGCGGATGTTCATTTCTCAATAAAATATCTAAGAGAAATGTTGAAAAGGTTTCAAATGGAAGATTCTAAACTCGTAAGCAATACACCTATGGTTACCGGATGCAAATTAAGCAAGGATGATGACTCACCCGATGTTGATCAAAGTTCATATAAGTCAATGATAAAAGTTTGTTGCACATCACAACATCTCGATCTAGACATAATGCATGTTGTTGGAATGGTAGGAAGATATTAGTCTGCACCTAAACAAAGTCATTTGCTAGTTGCAAAAGGATATTCAGTATTTGAAAGAAACACGACTTATGCACTGTGGTATCCCAAAAATCAGAATTTTCGGTTAACTACTTATTCGGATGCGTAATTTAAGTAAACCGTGGTTGATGAGAGAAAAAGCACTGCTGGAGGAGCATTCTTCCCGGTGACTCATTAAGAGCATGGCTTAGTAAAAAAGAAAGTTCCATTTCTTTATTTACTACAGAGGAAGAATACATTGTCGCTGCTACTTGCTACAATCAGATTTTATGGATGATCTGCATAATTTGCGTGCATTCTGAGGTAAAATACGCAAAGATCAATCCCAATTCATTATGATAACACTAGTTATCACAGGTCTAAGAACTCAGACGCACTCCAAGGCCAAGCATATCCCCATAAAAATACCATTTTCCGAGAGAGCTGCGTCGTCAATAAAGTTGTTAAGGTCCATTACATTCAAACCACAAAAATTCACGGACATCTTTACTAAAACCTCAGCTAAGACACCATTTGAATATCTCCCATTAAGGATGGTGTCATCCGCTCACACCCGAGAGTCCTTCCTGTTAGGGGAGTTTGTATTGGTTGAACATGTGATACCTCCTAAACATACTTGCAACAACTGTGGGGAGATGTTTTGACATTGATGTCAAAGGAGAAAGGAGCCGGTCCAACCGTGATGCTAAAGTTGGAGGTCCAAACAATTAGCATTAATTTATTCAGTATTACATCAATGCCAAAGGGGGAGATTGGTATGTTTAAAGGCGCGTCTTTTCATTGATGGAAAGATCGGCGCAACATGGAAAAACAACAGGATCATATGTAAATTAAGGAGAAAGAGGTGCACACAGAGTGTAAGAGTGTGATTATTCACTTGATGGCAAACAAAGCGTGCATGAAGATAAACAACGCCAAGATAATGGCATGGAAAGATCGTAGCGTTTATTGGAGTTTTGATACCGTGAGAGGAGAATTCAAAGAGTCGACTCTTCATCAATAAGAGCATCCAAAGTCACGAAACCCAAGTCGCGGAAATGCTTAACCGTGGAAATGTCAGCGACTCCATTTTAGAGGCTTTATACCGAGTTGAAGGAGTCAAGAGTCAAGAATCTTCATCGCAGGAGTCCCACCGCGGAAACCCAAAGTCGCTGAAATGTGAAATCGTTAAATGTCAAAGACTCCATTTCAGAAGCTTCGATAATCGGCAGCTTGAGGAGTCAAGAGTCAAGTCTTCATCAATGAGTCCCGGAATCGTGAAACCCGGTTAAAATGAGAAATCATGAAATGTAAAATACCAGAGGTTCGGATACCGAAAGTTGAAATGTATATAACTCACGACAAGAACCCCGGTTGCTATGCGAAAAGTCGAAAAACTAACTTGACTCCATTTCATAGCGCTCGTGACCGCAGACTTGAATTGAATGAGAACATTCACATCAAGAATTATGAAATCAAGGATATGAGAAATCGCTGGCGATCTGTGGTCAAAATCCAGGAGGTGATTGTGGTAGACTATGTCAGAAGCGATAGGTGGAAGGATTATGACACATGGCACGACGTAAAATGAGCCGCGTCAATTTGATTTGGCATTTTAGGCCACCGGAAATCACAATTCTAAGTGACATGTGACGCCCACTCACCACGACATCGCCATTGAGTGCATCGAAGATCGACCACTTGCGAGTTTTAACTCCATCACTCCCCCAAAGTCCTAAAGTCTGAAGTCCAAGGGAAGAGGATAGGCATTCGATCACCGTGGATTGAGCAATCGCTGATCTGTGATCTCGAAGGCAAGTCGTATTTCGAAGTTTCATGGATCGTGACATGGATGAAGAAATATTCACATCAAGGATGCTAAAATGCCAAATTGTGAAATCGCGGAAAGCTTTATGGATAAGTGTTCGGTCACTGATGGCAATCACATCGTCAAAGAGTCATGTAGAGAAAAGATTGAAGTGACAAGCTCCATTTTGGAGTTCCGGGGACCACGACTTGGAGAGTCGAGATACCAAAAGGAATCGTCAAAATGTAAAAACACATTTTGGTGTAGGTTGTGGCCACAACCATTGGTCACACGGCGGAAAATGGAGGAAGGAGCTAGTGCAACCAAGATCCATTTCGAGTTTCAGGGATTAGTATGTGAAGCATAAAGAAACCTTAACCACGGGAATCCTCTGAAATGTCAAATGTGAAGCTGCATGAATGAAACGAAGCACCCTAAGCAAACTCCTATCCAACAAAGCAAGGTGAACTTGGAATATGATCTGAAGGGATATTGCTGTAACTTTCACGTAACCGCTAGAAACAAATGATGGTTTCCGCCAAAGGACTTGAAAATGCCTTAGTATTATTATCGCTGTGAGAAGGTGAAGAGGCTTGAGGCATCTTCTAGTTATTTAAGACTATTCTTAGAGGCAATTGACAAATGGATGAGCACTGAAGGTCCTCAGAATCACAACAGAGGATTAGCTTGACTATGCTAGAGAAGATGAAGGATCTCAACTGCCAGAGAGAATGAGAAATTTTGGCATAACACCCAGTGATGAAGGACACATGGGTTTAACCACCAGAGAAGATGAAGATTTGCAATGATGATCATATAAATTACTCGACATTAGAAGAAGCGAGAAGAAAATAAGTGATTTTTGGGGTGGTTGTCGAAGGGTGTGATTCAGGTGTAAAGAAGAAGGTAGAGCGCAGCAACAGAAATGCACATAAGGGTAATGGTGCATTGAAGGGACATGGCGAGAGACCATAAAAGGAAAAAGAACAAAAAGCCAAAGAGTAAAGCGTAAGACACCGATGAAGACGCATAAAGGTAGTAGCGTAACAATGGATGAGACTGCAAACCATTGAATAATTTAATATCATTGTAATAAGTCTTAATAGCAAAGATTGATATTTCAGTGTGGTAGGGAGGTGCTAGGGAGGATCACAGAAACCCAGAGGTTCAAGCGGGTGCTTGAACACGGGAAGTTAGAAGCTTCCATCCGGCTACCGCAGAAACTAGGGTGGCAGTGGCGGCGATAACTCTGCTCTTCCAAGGAGGCTGTGTTGCGCCCGTAGGATCGAAGTTGGTGCTTCCATCCGCTTGGTGCCGAACACTTAGGAGTTGGTGCTCTTCTAGTGGGTGCTAGAGAGGCCAGAGAGTTGGTGCTTCCAAAGAAGTTGTTGTTTCGCAAAACAAGAGGTTGTAGCCTCATTGTTAGTTGCGCTCATATATATGATAATGTAAAAAAAATGAAAAGATTACTTTATCATATAAAGAACAAGAGGTTTTTACCCCATAAGCGGGTTTCAAGAAATAGAGATGTATCTATGTATCCCACATTTGTGACTAATGTTGAATGTTCTATTGCTTTAACTCGCATTATTGGTGGATTAAGCCATTAAATGCTGTGGAAAGAGTTTTAAAATAAGCATAAGTGTTTACATACCGACAACCGATCCACCCCCTCCTTCAGCTTGTCCAACAATTGGTATCAAGGTAGGCCCCATCGTGCTGGTAGATCCTAGAGCTTAAAACATGTCAAGCCATGAAGGAAATTCAACCAATAAGGCCCCTTTGTTCAATGGAACAAACTTTTCCTTCCTCGAAGGTGTAGGAATGAGAACCTACATAATGGATTTAGTGAAACTGGATGTGGTAGATATTGGTTATTTAAAGCCAGTTGTACTAGCTAAGGATGACAAGCTAGAATTTAGCCTTAACGCTAAGGCTATGAATGCTATCTTTGTGGGCTTTGCTGGGCGTAATTTGTAAAAGTTATGCACCTAGGAATCGCCAAAGAAAGGTGGGACAAACTCATTACATATATGAAGGTAATGAGAAGGTAACGGATTCCAAGCTTCAAACCTGCTGCAGTACAATTTGAACAACCCAAGATGAAAGAAGATGAAATTGTTGGAAAATACTTTCCTGAGAGTTGAATAAATGGTAAATTCAATGAAAGCACTTGGTGAAAAAAATTGAGGAACTCTTTCTTTAGCTCAAAAATTTTGAGATCTCTGATAGGCTCAACCTGGTCTCAGTTATAGAAGAACTCAATGATTTAAAACCTTGAGTTTGATCAACTTCTAGGAACATTGATTGCATATGAATGAGAATAGTTAAAGATAAACACACCTCCATAGAAGCATCATTTAAGGTAGACAAGAATGAGGATTCCGAGTCTGATGAAATTGAAGCTGTAAATTTGCGAAGAGACTAAAGAAGGGATCAAGAAAATACAAAGGTAAACAACCTTTCAAATGTTTCAACTTTGGTAAGATAGGTCATTTGCAAATAAATGTCCTCACAAAGGAAAGGAGAAGACATGTAATGATGAGGAGAAGCACAAACACATAAATTCTTCTTTAAAGAGAATAACTTTTAAGAAGAAAAGTCTTGGCGTGCAGAACAATGATGATGATCCTTCGTGTGATGAAGACAATGACTCCTTCATTGAAGATAAACTAAATGACTTCATAGTTATGGCTAAAGAGGATTATGATAATAAAGCACAAGAAGTGATTATAATGAAGAAGAAGCTATGGTTTACATGGAAGGAGAACCGATCAAAGGCATTGGAAGAGATTGACACACTAAGAATTAAGAATAGAAAGAAAAGACAATTGTTGATACAGCTTGAGAAAGATAGTAAAGAACTGGATGAAGACCTTGTCCTACTAAAAAGTGGGAATTATAAGAGGCAAATAAAATCAAGACATTATGAAACCATAGTTATCATAAAAGAAAGGCAAGATGTGAAGCCTTAGAACAAGAAGTAGTGGAAAACTAGGAAAGAGATGGAGAAGTTTCAAAACTTGTACCATTAGAATCTGTCTAGTATCAAAGAATTAGAAGCATTGGCCACCATTCTGAATCAAGAAAGGAATCCAAAGCTGAAAAAATAGTTTGGGTTATGAAGAAGGAACAAGTAGTGGCAAGCCAAGAAACTAAGAACCCATCAAGTTTGTCAAATCTACAACCAATGGACAAATAAAAACCTAAACAAAGGAAGACAATCAACCTGTGACGCAGTAAAGAAAAAGGTACCGGACTGAATCTGGAGAACAAATAAATAATGTGCTCCCTACTGAAAGACTTCATTGGCATGGAAGAAATCGATTTGCCCAAAGAAGACAACCATTTTCCGTGCACAAAGAATTTTCTATGGCTATTGTTTCTATCGCTCTAAATTTCATTCTGCCAAAGTTGTGCAATTGTTCCGAAGACTTAAAGATGAGCAATTAAGATTTCCCAAAGGACAAATACTTGCTACAACAAAGAATGATACAACCAACTAACAAACCTCTTCATAGATTGCAAATTGCCAAATTAAGTCTAGAGACATGCAACTAAGGAGGTCAAGAAATAATCAACATTCAATTAGTAGAAAAAGTTGCAACAATAATTCTGACTCTATTGAATAATGAGATTGAATGCTAAATCCGCCATAACTATGTACATAAATCTATTGACTGGCTTCGGGATTAAGGAAATATGAACCATATTTGAATTCCCCTCGCCGAAAATGCGTCAAGGTTTCAAGAAGAAAGAAAGACAAGTGTGGATTAGTAAGAAAGAAGCTCAAAGAAAATGAACCCCTTGGTATAGATTGATGCTCCAAACATAAGGATGGGAGAGCAAGTTTTATTCTAAGGAACAAAATAAGGAACGTCCTTTGAAATGATGCTCCGTGCAAAATAAAAGGTAAAGGATGGTGAGTTTGGCACGAAAAGGAAATCCCAAGATGTTCTACTTGTATATGGGTTGAAACATAATCTTCTCGGTAAGTCAAATGTGTGACAAAGGATGAAGTGGTACCATGTCCAAGGACCGCAAAATAAAGTCTCAGAAACTCAAGACAAGTAGGCCAAAGGCATAAGGATAGAAAATAATTTATATGTGCTGAAAGAAAATAGAGAATATGTCATCTAAGAAAACATGATGAAAGTTGGTTATGGCATAGGAGACTTGGACATCTAAACTTTGATCACTTAATCAAACTCAAACATCCTCGAGGTAGTAAAGATCTTCCAAGAATATCACTAAAGCCCAAGATTCAATGTAAACTCCGCCAAGCAGGAAAGCTTACCGTCCAGGACATAGTTTAAGTCCAAGAGCTTTACTTCAATAGAGAAACCACTCCAACTAGTTCATATGGATTTATGTGGACCATCAAGACAAGAAGGCACAGGGAAAGAAAATTCCTTCATGTTGATTATTGATGATTACTCTAGATTTACTTGGGTTTCCTTTCTCAAGGAAAAAGCTGAATCATTTGAGAAGTTTAAAATATTTAAGGCTTTAACTGAGAATCAAATAGGCAAGAGGTTAAAGGAAGTAAGATCAAACAAAGGAGAAGATTTTGTGTCAAGTGATTTCAAGGAATTCTATGATCAGCATGGGATCAAGAGAGAATACACAATCCCGCCCGCAGGGGTGTAGACCGATTGGAAAGTGTCGTGCAAATGGAAGGAACTATGTAAAAAGAGGTCTCAAGGTCGATTCTCACCCCGATTTACTCGGACGGCATGCTTGCAGACTGTGCATTTATCCCTAGGGGTTATAAGGAAGTCGATAGGATTTGACCCCGTGTCACGCGAGTACGATACTGCCGTTGTTACCAATTCCCCTAGTTACAAAAAAAAGAAAAAAGAGAGAGATAATACACAATCCCAAGAACTCCACAACAAAATGGAGTAGTGGAGAGGCAAAACAGAACAGTGCAGCAAATGGCCAGGTCAATGATGAATGAAAAAAACATATGTCAAACCTACTGGGTAGAAGCAATACACACAGCAGTCCATGCTCTTAGCAAAGCCCACCTCAGACCACAAAGTGACAAGACACCTTATGAACTGTGGTATGGGAGACCTGCTTCAATCAAACACTTCAAAGTCTTTGGGAGTAAATATTACATAAAGAATAATGATGAGAACCTTGGAAAATATGATGACAGGGATGATGAAGGTATCTTCTTAGGATATGATACAAACAATAAAGGATACAGATGCTATAATAAGATGCTGCACAAAATGGTTGACTGTATTGACGTAAAAGTTGATGAAGGAATCCCAACAAGCGAGGTGTACAATAATGAGTCTTCTGTAGAGGACACAGCTAAAGATGTAGATGAACACGTTCAAGAATCAGAAAATGAAGATCCTTAATCAGACGAAGACACAAATAATCAGATAGACTCAAATCAGCGGGAAACTTCAAATTCCTCCTCCAGAATCACTCAAAAGAATCATCCTACAAGTCAGATAATTGGTGAAAAAGACAAAGGTGTACAAACCAGGATAAAGATAATAAAAAATACTGAGCAATCACATATAGATTTCATATCCATGCTGGAACCCAAAAACTTTAATGAAGCTAGCAAAGATGACCTTTCGGTTAAAGCAATGAATGATGAACTTGATCAGTTTGAGAAAAACAATACGTGGGAGATGGTTCATAGACCGGAAGGT
>SNQJ01S0110924.1:0-13899 GCA_010110895.2 Picea sitchensis | reverse complement strand
AATGGCCTAAAGCCGACATAAATAAAATAAAATTACTAATCTAAATTACAACTAATGGCCTAAAGCCGACATAAATAAAATAACATTACTAATCTAATATGCCCCAATTAAGGGGTAATGAGCCAATATTAGGGCTTAACACTCGCCTATCAGTTAGCTTTGCCCAGCCATTCGAAGCTACATCCTAGTTTTCATGTTTCATGCTTAAAGAAGGTGATTGGAGCTAAGTTCCAAATTCAAACCAACCTTCCAGAGTTATCTGAAGAAGGATCCATTTGGCTATAGCCAGAAGCCATTTTGGACCAGCGTGAGCATCGCCTACGTCAGAGAACCATCAAGGAAGTGTTAGTCCAGTGGAAAGATGCAACTCCAGCAGACGCCACTTGGGAACCATCGACCATTCTGCAACAATTTCCTCATCTCAAGCCTTAAGGACAAGGCTATTTTTAAGGGGGAAGACATGTTAGGGTCCTAACCCGCACATAGGTAGAACAATATATTTGGATGTAATAAAGGTCAATATTAATAAGGCCTTTCAATAAAATAGAATAAGGAGGATGTAAGAAGACCTAATAGAAGCTTGCGCTTCTAGAAGGATCTTCCTCTAGATGCTTCTTTTTAGTATAAATAGGAGTTGAGGGTATGAGAACCCTAGCTTGGATATTATTGTAATAGAGCTCTTCTCAACTGGAGGTTTCCCCCTCGAAGAGGCCCGTGAACATTGCTTTTAGATTCATAGTGTTATTTCTGTTGTTATTCTTATATCATTCCAGTGTTATTGTGGTGAATGTTCTGGTTATATTGTTGTTATTCTTCCATTAATAGCATTTTATTTATGTTCTGCATACATTTTATATCTGGTATATTACACTTTCCTTCCCCTTCATTGTTGGAATGAAAAAACGATTCATAGCATAGGCAACACCCTAGGAAAATTTATAGATAGAGTTGAATCAAAAGACGGTCTCCAAGATTGTGCAAGGATTTTTATGGAAGTTGAAATTGAAAAGGGATTGCCTGAAGCTATAAATATCACTCTGGAAAACTGGACCTATCTGCAACAAGTTGACTACGAACAACTACCCTTCAAATGAAAAGTGTGTCATGAATATGGACATTTCTCAAAACACTATCCAAAATCCCCTCTCGAAATTCCTCCCGAATAGACAGAGCAATGGCAACAACCCAAAAGGAAAAATCTTCCTCGACAGGGAGAAAACCCCAAAGCCCCTTCTTCTTCCCCCTCTTCCTCTTCTTCTGATCCATCTCAAAACCTATATCCATCCCATCCTCCAGAAACTCACGAAATAATGCTTGAAGAGCCCCCTCCTTCAATTCCCCAGTCCATCCCTCCTCCTGTTCCTTCTGCAAACCCCCCATCTCCTCCCCCCCCTCTCTCGATTCTCCCTTCCCATCCCAAAGAAGGAGAAACAAAATAAATTTTAGAGGAAGGATCGAAATCAGACTCCCACACCTCCCCGATCTAGAAAGTAGGCCGAAAATCCAATCTGCAAAAGCGTGAAGCAACAGCCAAAAAAGAGATTGAACTAGGAAAGTAGACAACTTTGGACCTGCATACCAAGAAAGAAACAATACAGATAAGAAATCAGGATGGACCCAACCCCCACAAAGGGGGGAAATCCAAGTCCTCTAAATGATAAAAGCCATCTCCTGGAATTGCAGGGGACTAGGGAGCTGTCACAAGCTCTTGTCGATACACAACCTAATTAAGGCAGAAATACCACAAGTCATTTTGATCTGGGAGAAAAAAATGAAGGGCATTCACATCCTTCAAGAAAGAAATTACATCTGGCGTACATGCAAAGGAGTAGCATCAAGCTCGAGAGGAGCCTCGGGAGGCATCTTTACTCTTTGGAATCCAATAACTTTCAGCCGACAAATATGGCAGTCCACAACCCATTGGATACAAACAACTCTGCTTCACCAACGCACTCGTAAGACCTTATATATTTTTAATGTGTACATGCCTTCCATATACCATGAAAAAATAGACTGTTGGAACTCTCTTCAAGATTTATGTGATCATTTTGACCACAAATGTCTCATATTTGCGGGAGACTTCAACACCATTCTTCACCCTAAAGAAAAAAATGTGGCTCTCTATTCAGGGACCCCTCAAGAGAACATTTTGATGATCTTATTTCCTCTTTCAATCTCATATAAATTAAACCAGTCAGTGGACGTTTTACTTGGTCGAATAGACGCGTGGGTTAGAGCCACATTGTTACCCGCCTGGATCGCTTCCTTCTCAGCACCTCTTTCCTTGATGACTCCCTATGCCCTTCCTCCCATATCCTCCCTTGGTCTTGCTCGGATCATCATCCTGTCTCCCTTTGTCCCTCCCCCTCTGAAAACTTCGGCCCCATCCCCTTTAGATTCAATTATCTTTGGATCTTTGATCCTTCCTTCTTTAAGATTGTCTCCTCTGCTTGGAGTTGTTGGATAAAGGGCTCTCCAAACTTCATTTGGGAATAGAAAATCAAAAGAACAAAGAACTTCCTTAAAGAATGGGATAAATGCAAAAAATAAATATATTTAGATAACAAAAATAAGAAAATCAAGGCGATGGAAGAAACCATAAGAAAAATGGAAAAAGAAGCAATCACTCACACTCTCCTCATTAAGGAACATAAGGATTTCATAGAATATCAAAAAAAATTGCACACAGAGGAAGAACAATGGAGGCTCAAATCAAGAAGTCTATGGCTCAACGAAGGGGATTGAAGCACCAAATATTTTCAAAGACAATCCAAAGCCAGACTCTAGAGAAACAAAGTATCTGAGATCACCAGAGAGAATGGGACCAAAATAAACGATATCCACCAAATCTAGAAGGAAGCAAAAAGACATTTTGAGAACCTTCTAACTGAGGAAGGGAATGTCAACCTCAACATTCAAGAATACATGCTAAAAGCATTCCAAAAATTATTGAGCAAGAAGATAACATCAAGTTGAATCAAGAATTCACATAAAAAGAACTCCATGAGGCCCTTTTTCCATTTTCATCCATACAAAGTCCCTGGACCTGATGGTTTCAGTGCCCACTTATTTCAAAAGTGTTGGCAAATAATCAAGACATACCTCTTGCGAATGATAAAATATGTCCAGAAATATGAAAAAACTGGTGGCAACACAAACACCACTTTCCTATCTCTCATCCCAAAGGACTCAAACCCCTCCTCCATCTCCAGATTCAGACCCATTTCCCTTTGTAATGTCTCCTACAAACGTATCTCTAAAATCCTAGCCAATCATCTTAAACCTCCTCTCCATAAGCTCATTTCCCCCAACCAAAGTGGTTTTGTTGAGAAAAGGCAAATGATTGATAACACCATTCTGGTTTAGGAAGCAATTCATTCAAGCAGACAACGAGGGGATCAAGGTATGATCATTAAAATAGACATGGTAAATGATTTTGATAGGGTCAGACATAGCTTCATGTTTGTTGTGTTAACAAGGTTTGGCTTCAGCCCGAAAATACTCTCATGGATCTCTACTTGTATCTCAAATCCCTAGATTGCCCCATTGATAAATGGTAGGCCTACTGAATTCTTCAAGATATCTCGAGGATTACGTCAGGGATGCCTTGATCCCCCCTCCTCTACATCTTAATGGAAAAATCCTTGGGAAGGAAACTTGAAATAGATCACCTCAAAAAATAAATCCCTACTATGAAATTAACGCGTGGTGTGAAAAGAATAAACCACTCGCAATTTGTTGATGATACCCTCCTAATTGGTGGGGGCTCTATCACCATAGATAAAATATTCAAAACTACTCTGGAAAATTTCACCCACACCTCAGGGGGACTCATCAACAGTACCAAATCCCAAATCTGTACTTGCAACTCCTCTCCAAGAGCATCCCAAACCATCGCCAATATTTTTCGTTTCCCCCTCATTGAAAAATGGAAAACTTTCAAATACCTTGGCATTCCCATCTGCCTCAATTCCCTCCCTAGTTCCACTTGGAACCAAATTCTGGATAAAATCAAGATCAAATTTAATCAATGGGACCCCCTCTATCTTAATCTGGCAGGTCAAGTTGTTCTTCTAAAATCAGTGCTCTCTGCTCTCCCTATCTTTCAATTCTCTTCCCTTCTTTCTCCTCAAAGCATCAAAAACTCCATCTCCTGATATTTGAGACGTTTTCTCTGGGAAGGGGGAAAGAATGGTACTAAAAAGTTTCATCTTGTTAATTGGAACACAATCAAAACTCCTAAATTTAATGGAGGACTGGGTATCAAAGCTCCAAATATTTGCAACCTGGCTCTTGGATCAAAAATTTTATGGAGGTTAATCACTGGAAATTCAGAAAGTCGGAAAACAATTCTATTGAAAAAATACTTAGGAGGGGACAGACTCAGGTGCATAGATCCTCAACACTGCACTAGGAGAGGATCTCCCATTTGGAATCTTCTCTCAGCCTCCATCCCTCTTTTTCAAAGTCATCTCACCTAGATACCAGGAAATGGGAAAAGAATTTTGATCGGGTCAGATAACATTATGGGGAACCGACCAATTTGGAAACCTATTCGACTTCAGCCTCTTCTCATTTGGTTAAATTCGCAAGGTATTACATCTATCTATGACATCTCTAATTGGAACAACGAATCAGGGAAATGGATTGGATGGAAACTCGATAATATCCCATTAAATTTCCAGGAAGAGGCCAAATATTTAAAACTCCTCTTGCATGGTTGTGCTCCCATTCACATTCTCTTTAAAGATAGAAGAGGTTGGGGAAGGGGAGATTATTTTTTTAAGCATGGGTACAATTGCCTTTTATCTCACATGGGTCTACCTCCTCAAGAGAAGATCTGGAAAAACATTTGGAATACAGACAATCCTCCTAAGATAAAATTCTTTAGTTGGCTTGTTTCTCATGACAAGCTCCTCACGGGGGGAAATCTTCTCAAAAGAAATTTAAACGGCCCTTTCAGATGCAAACTGTGTTGCAGTGCCCTGGAAACATCTCAACACCTCTTTCTTCAATGCCCCTTTTCAAAATTAGTTTGGAAGGTTTCCCTCCAGAATCTTCATCCTAAAAAATATGTTCAATTGCTAGCAAGCTTCCTATAGACGCTCTATCCTTAAAAATCCATTTTTCAACTTTCTTTTCAAATCCCTCCCTAAGTATATATGTTGGAAAATCCATCTTTCCGACACTCGAGCTATCTTCTCCAACCTCTGCGCTCCCCGTGAACTTGTAGCCAAGAAATCCCTAGCCCTCCTCACATAGTTCTTCCTCTCTAAGTCCAAACCTTTCATTCCCCCCTCCCTTACTGATGAGGAAACCTCATGGTTAAACTCTCTCTTCCCCTCAGTTCCCCTTACCCCTTCTATCTCTCCCTCTTTTCCTATATCTTCTTGGCAACTTCATTCCGACCTCGAGTTCTTCCATTGGCGCAACAAGAAATCGAGACACTCTCTCTACTTTGATGGCACTTCTAAAGGGAACCTCGGGGTGGCAAGAGTGGGCGGGGTTATTCTTTTCCCATGAGGAAACAAAGTCCTCTCTTTTCATTGGATTTTGGGAATAGCTTCAAATAATCAAGTGAAAGCTTACACTATGTTACAGGGTCTCTTTCTTGCCCAAAAAATGAGCATCCACACACTCTCAGTCATCGAAGACTCCAAACTAATCATCAACCATGCACAGAAAGGAACTCATCTGACCAGTATCTATCTTAAATCCATCTCCCACCGTATCTACTTAGCCTCCGACTCATTCCACAATCTATTCTACTTCCACGTATTTAGACACAATAACAAATACATTGATGAGCAAGCAAACCTAGACATAGCTAAAGAGTTGGGTACACTATATGTTAATAATCACCTCTCCCTCAACCCTATCCCTTGACGTTGATGTTGAATTCTCTCTTGCTCCTCATCCCCGCCTTGTGGTATGGGGCCACCTCGCTCCTCCATCTCGGCATCTGTCATTCGATCCTCCTATCATGTGCCTCCCCTTTGTGTCACCTCGACACTTCACCAGCTTGTGCCACCCTCCCCTCCTTCTTAATTCCCCTCGGGTGTGGAAGTCCCCTCACCGGCCTTCCCCCTACATCCTTCGCCTTTTCACTCTGTATATGGACTTTGATCCCTTTCCGCTCATTTTCTCTGACATCACCTTGGTACTTTGCTTCCTCTCTAGGCATTACACATTTTAGTTAGTAGATCAGCCCATCTCATCTCGTGCATGCATCCTCTCAACGTTACACCAAATCGCCTCATGTACTTCACAGGGAGATGGATAAATTTTATTTTACATCCACTCTCGTGCTCCAAGCGGTCACCATGTGTATTTTCACGTTCGTTTGGGAAGACACCTTCTCCTCCTCCAAATCCATTGATCTTTTCCTTCTTCTCCCAAAACAGGCTTGCAATTCCAGGAATATGAGGCATAATTATAGAGGACGATGAGCAATCACATATGAGGATCATGATGATATGGTTAACACAGTCCAAACAATACAAATTCAACTCAGAGGTTTATCAGCACAGGGTTTTTCTATCACGGAGATCATCATTCAACAAAGAAATGACCAACAAAGGATGCGCGATGAATGTGAAGCCCTCAGTCAACAACTTGCAGACCTACAATCTGTTGCTGGACCAACTTCCCCTTCAGCTTCTCCTTCTACTTCTTCAGCCATATCTGATGAAGATTCTTCTCCGGTGCCCAGGAACCAGACCTTGGACTTATATGTCTCTCTGCAGCAGCCAGAATATGAGGAACCTGGCGGTCAAGATGTCAACAATCTTTTTGAGTAAATGCAATGCTTTTTTGTTTATGTGTTAGGATATTTTTGTAGAATTTACTCTGTTAAATAAAATGTAGACAGGAGAAATTCAAAAAATATCTCTTATGGCACATCCCCAACTCTTTTCTAGAGAACATGGGGGAAAACAAAAAAAAAATTATTGTTCTTTTGGACTTATGATGTATACTCTCTGTGTTTCCACGCAGCTTTTTAATATATATATTTTCCCGATCTCTCTTAAAAAAAGAAAAGGTTGATGGAGGTTGTAATTGAACTAATTGCATTATAGAATTTCTTGTATGAGTATATTTTAACAAATTGCTTGCATAACAAGATACAAAAACAATACATTTCTTGATTGGATTACGATTTCAACTTCGTGTCATCAATGACTATTCTCCCGAAGAAATTTTTTTATGCTTTACTACTGTAGTCCAAGCTTCTTTTCTTTTCAATGAATTTAGTGCCTCTCCCTCCATTCCTGACATGCCTTGATCTGGAGGTTCAAGTTGTTCAAGGGTCTCCCCTTCTTCTGCCTAGTCCATCCAGCTTGCCTTTTGGGCCAAATTTGAGGGAGTAGAATTATCATGTTCCAATGAATCTTGTAGTACCGCATCATGCTTTTTGAATGCTTCCTGGTCCAGATCTGGAGGGATAACCTCAGGAGCCTTTTGACTCTCCTGGCTCATCCAGATACAACCTACAATACTGAAATCATTTTTCATCGTCCCATGTATATGTCATCTATGGAGGCCTCCACCCTATTTTGGACCCACCATTGACTAGATTACGGGGTCATAAGTCAGCCCTTACATCAGCTCGAGAACAAGATTATTATGATGTGGCCTTTGATCACCAAAAACCTTTGCTTGGGACTCTTAGAGCGAGCCATCCCTTCTCAAAACGGGTGCCCCCATTATCACACTCTCTTTCAATTGTCGAGGATTGGAGATACCCTCCAAGAAATTAGTCCTCAAAAGGATGATCGAGGTTTACAGACCAATTTTCATCATGCTATAGGAAACCATTTCTTCAGGCGATATGATCTTACCTGAATTGAAGAAGATGTTCCATGACTGGGAGTTCATCAATATAGATGTGAATGGTAGATCTGGTGGAATCATCATTGGTTTGAATTTAAAAAAATTATGTTGTTCTAATTCCTGGGCTACTGTGTCAGGTCTGGGCACAACCCCTTTCTCTGAATCACTAGGAGAGTCTTACACTTTCATTAACATATATGGTCCATACCAGAATCACATACCTTTCTGGGACACTCTCTTCTAGTCTGATATGCTTAAATCTGACAAGGTCATACTCGGCGGTGACCTTAATTTTTCTATTGGTGAGGTTGAAATTTGGGGCCCTCATGCCCACAGGGACAACTTGTCGGATTAATTTATCATAAAACTGGAGGAATTTTTTGTTTTGACATCATTCCTCACAAACTCAATCCTACTTGGTGGAATATGCGCTCAAGTGACCAACGTATAGCCAAAAGACTAGTTCATTTTTTGGTTAATGAGGGCATACTGAATACTGCAGACATCATCAGATAATGGAATGGATCGGGAGGGGACTCAGACCACTTCCCGATTATTCTGGAAGAAATTTTTGGCAGAGCCAAACCTCTGAGTCCATTTAAATTTAATACTTGTTGGCTTCGTCATGAATATTATGTATAGATGGTAAATACTCAATGGCAACTTCTTGACGAAACCAATAATGTATCTCCATGTCTACAATTCCACGACAATATTAAACGCATTAAGACATCCTCTTTGGCTTGGGCCTTGGACCACCGGAAGGCACAAGATGCCTCTCTTTCATAGATTGAAAGGGGCATTTCCAATTTCCATAGGGAATATCCAACGGGCTATGAAACATAGGCTCACAGCGCAAACCACTCTAAGTTGGAAACCAAGAAAAGAAATATTTTGTTGGAAAGGGAAGCCACCTGGCATCTCAAGAGAAGATCCATTTAGCTCAAATAGGTGGATGGAAATAAAAATTCCTTCCATAACTTCGTAAGGCATAGGCACCACCTGAATATGATCACTCATATACAAAATGATCATGGGGACTTAATCAGTGGGCATAGTAATCTCGAGGAACTCGATGTTGAGCATTTCCAAAATATTTCCCACGATAATAATCAGGTATCGATGGATCAACTCATCAATATTATCAATATATTCCCATCTTATGTGACTGGCGAACATAATATCTCTCTTCAAGATGTTGTTAGTGAAGCAGAGGTGGATGAAGCTATTGAATCTATGCAATGGGATAAAAGCTCTGGTTCGGATGGTTTTCCTATTGAATTATATAATGGGTTCATTGATATCTTAAAATCCAATATTATTGGTGTTGTGGAAGAATCCAAGGATAGCAGTCGCACCCTTGCAGCATTTAATTCAATGTTTATTACTCTTATTCCAAAGGTGGCGTCGTCGAGAAACATGAATGATTTTTGTCTGATATCCTTATGTAATTGCATATATAAGATTATATAAAAGGTCATTGTTGGATGCATCAAAGGCATCCTATTGGATGCAATTGCAAAAGAACAATTTTCCTTTCTATCGGGTCATCAAATCCACGATATTATTGGCATAGCGCAAGAAGTGTTACACACAACCAAGAATCACAAATATCTAGATTCCATCATCAAAGTGGACATATCGAAATCATATGGTCGTGTCAAATGGATGTACATGAGGTTAGTACTTCTGCAAACGGGTTTCCACTTACATATTGTTTCCTTTGGCATCCTTATAAATGGAGCAGCTTCTAGTTTCTTTCGGCCCAACAGGGGGCTCAGACAAGGTTTCCCCCTTGCACCTTTATTGTTTCTTTTGGTTGTCGAAGGACTGAGTCATCTTATAAATTAGGCAAAATATGGGGGTGGTATTTAGGGGATTCGCATAGGAGGTCGACTATATATATCCCAATTATTGTTTGTAGACGACATACTCCTATTTGTGAATGGTTCACGTAGAGATATCATTAAGATGCAATCCATTCTAAACATATTTGTTGAGGGTATGAGTATGATATTCAACGCTCTAAAATTATCCATCTCCCACCTTAATATATCAAGGGATCAACAAGAATGGATCTCCTCTCAATTTGAATTCTCGGTGGTGGACATAGAAGTGGGATTAAAATATCTTGGTTTTATTTTAAAGCCAAATTCTTATTCTATCAGGGACTGGATGTGGTTGGTGGAAAAGGTAGAAAAGAAGCTCAATTTGTGGTGCAATCGCTGGCTATCCCAGGGTGGTCGCCATACTCTGATTAAATCCATCCTCCAAGCCATCCCAGTTTTCTGGTTGTCTATTTCTTATGTGCCTAAAGGTGTTGTTAATTTGATCAACAAATTATGCAACAATTTCCTCTGGAAGAGTAACGAATTGGGTTCCACTTTTAATTGGATCCGTTGGGACAAACTTTCTCTTCCCAAAGCATTGGGGGGATGGGGTTATAAGGACTTACCTTAATTCTCCCAGGCTTTAACTACCAAAGGATCATGGAGGATTATTATTGATGGGGGCCTATGGAAAAAATTTGTTACACGAAATTATATACACCCTCTTTCTGTAGTACAATGGATTCGTAAGAGGAACAAAGAAGCCAGGAATATATCCCATATGTGGCGTGCACTACTCTCAGCTTTCTATGTTACTGGAGAATAGATAGCCTGGAATATCGGTTCAGGTCATAAATTTTGCATAGGAAAATATCCCTGGATTGCTTGCGATGACCTCCATATCCTCCCGCCCCATATGATCACCCATTTACATGATAGAGGCATTTATTTTCCGGTACATATACAGGACCTTGTTGCTTCTAAAACTAATAACCAAGTTTGGTATCAGGGATATATGCTTGGTTTTCATGGAGAGGATTCAGGCTTATGGTTATCATACATCACTGCTCTTCGACGCAGTCATATCCACATATCTCATAAGCCAGACTCCCTTATATGGAACTAGAATGAAAAGGGTGGTTTTTATTCACCTAGCTTAGGCTATACAGTCATTAGAGAGGAGGAAGATCACCCGGATCCCCCTAACTTGAATGATCTCTTATGGAAACTCAATTGCCCGATGAAAATCCATTTATTATTCTAGTTGGTCCTATCCCACAAGGTCCCCACATGGGAAATTAAGCTCTCTCTTTTCTGGAAAGGACCCTGTATATTCCCTCTTTGTAAAGGTTTTCTGGATGAATGTGATCATATTTTTGTGCATTTCTCTTATATTCGAGATATGTGGGATCTTTCCTCTTACAAATATAACATCATATTTTTATGGCAGAGAGCCTCCATTGAAGAGGCTTTCATGGACTATCACAACTCGGGCACATTTGAGGAGTTCTAGGCCCTCTCAGCCATTTTCATACATGGTGTTTGGACAGCTCAGAACCTTGCTATTTTCCAGGATATATATCTCTCGGCCAAATATGTGGCCACAAAGGGAATAGCCCTCCTCAATTACTTTCCACGGGTGGTTGAAATAGATAGACCCAGGCACATCATTATGGAAGAGATCGATCATGTCGGATGTTGGTCATATTTCGATGGTGCCTCTTAAAACCATAGGGGAGGGGCGGGTGGTATTATATATCTGGATGAGCACTATTGGCTCAATGATGTCGTTGGTCTTGGCAATAGCTCCAACAACAAAGTTGAATTATTAGCTCTTAAGATGTTCATCATGGTTGCTCGGGATAAAGGAGTTCAGAATCTCAAAAATTTTGGTGATTCAAAACTCATCATAGATTTGTTCAGACTGAAAAGGCCACCAAAAAATATCTTTTTGAGATTTATATATGATCAAATTACTCCTCTTTTGAGTCTCTTCATCCATATCATTTTTTTACACATCTACCGGGAAAGGAATCATGTGGTTGATGCTCTGTCCAAGACGGGTCTGCAGCTTACTGAGGGCACATGGCAGCGATGGGAACAGACTAGAGATACCCTTCAAGAATTTGATCCTGGACCTTTTGACATATGATTTTTTTCGGATTTACAAGTTTTTTAAGGTCCACGTATATAATCAGCTTATGTTGTTGTATATATCTTGTTTAGATATACAAGATAATTTTGCATAGACTCAGGAAGCATTAGAGTTCACTGATAGGCTCATAGATGAATTGTTTATATAGTCTTTTGTATACATAAGAATGAACAGTTGATAATTTGCAACATATATACTTACTTGGAAGAAATACTTAAATACTATATACAATGTAGTTTATTAATATAATGAACTGCAATTTTTTTCCCAAAAACAAAATCCACACAACACTACATTATAACCCAAAAAAAACTATGCAAAAAACAACACTACATTATAAACCAAAAAAAAAGCTATGCAAATAACAACACTACAAGCTATGCAAATAACAACACTACATTATAAACCCAAAAAAAGCTATGCAAATAACAACACTACAATATAATCTTAAAAAAGCTATGCTAAGGACAACATGGATGATCAAAATTGCCCAACTTTTCTCCATATAATCTAAAAAAACTATGTAAGGGACAACATGGATGATCAAAATTGCCCAACTCTTCTCTATAAGATTCACACCAATGATCAAATTCAGGAAGAGAGATCAACTATGATCAAATATGTACCATGTACTTTTGAAAATTGTGATCAAATTCAGGAAGAGAAATCAACTATGATCAAATATGTACCATGTACTTTTGAAAACAACTTGTAGACTTTTATTAAATCAAGATATGGTGTGGAAAGTGACCCATCATAAGGCACACCATAAATCAAGAATGCTTTATTATAATAAAGAAAAGAAAAAATTTATCTTTATCTTAAAAAAGAAAAATTAAACTATTTTGAAAGGCAGATATTACTTCCTTTTAATTCAAATATGCTCTTTAGTTATTAGTCGTTGCCGAAGGCAAGAAGGGATTCTAGCGTTCGATACAGTTTTGACCGTCAATTAGTTTGCAGATGACTTTTAATACATTTGGTATATCCATAACTTTGTATCAAGGGTTGTAATTTTTTATATTAAATATTTTAATAATATCTACAATCCTATTCGCTCAAACAATGAAAATATTATTGGAGGCCTCGCTCCTCTCAATGTAAAAATACATTCCCAATTGTCATTTTTAACTTATTATTTGGATGCAATTTATTTATTCTAAATTTTAACCTAAATTATAAAAATACATTCTCAATCGACATTTTTAACTTATGATTTGGATGCAATTTATTTGTTCTAAATTTTAACCTAAGTTCTAAGTTTTCAATGCACCTATTTGTTCCAAATTTTCCAAGTTTTAACCTAAGTTAAAAGTTTTCAATACACCCAAAAATGTATGACAAATACGCTCTTCCTCCTAAATTTTAATGTTCCAAATTTCAATGTATATATCTGACAAAATATGGCCACATGGCCACCTTCTCCACCACCTCTATGCATGCAGGCACATGGCTCTACCCATTACCATTATCAAATCAGAAAAAGAGTAACAGGTCCCCACTTTTCACAATATCAAATCAGAAAAAAAGTATATATATATATATTTTTCTTATTAAAATTAACATTAAGTAATTTCCCCTATTTCACTACCTTCCCAACTAAAAAATCAATTTTAATTAAAAATTGATCATAATAAAAGTGCATACCTAACATTAAATTTTTCACTACCTTCCCAACTAAAAAATCAAACATTAAATTTGTCACTACCTTCCCAACTAAAAAATCAATTTTAATTAAAAATGGATCATAATAAACATTAAATTTTTCACTACCTTCCCAACTAAAAAATCAATTTTAATTAAAAATGGATCATAATTGTTATCACTGAAATTTCGTCTGCACATGGCAACAAGAACTCCACATCATCAAAACAGCAATGAAGTCATTCATGGCACTGAATTAAGTTCACAGCATTCCAGAAGGGTCAAAAACTATACAAAATAACCAAAAATTGAAGGGTGTTTTACAGCAGCTTGATGCGCGCGCGTATGCACGGGACAAAAACGTGTTATGCGCGCATGCACGCCCGACGCGCGATTGTCCACACAAAAAGCCGTGCATCTGCTAATACGGCGCATTAA
>SNQJ01S0110923.1:0-16779 GCA_010110895.2 Picea sitchensis | reverse complement strand
CTTTTGAGCATCAGAAACAAAACTTGCAAACAATCAAGTCTTCAAAACCAGTGCTCTGATACCAACTTGACCTAAAAATGAAGAAGAATTGAAAAACTTGAAAAACTTATTGCAAGTGAATGTTATGTGTTTAAAGAAAAAGGATCAGTTTGCAACACATAAATTAAAGGATTACTTATGCAAATTATACATAGACAGTAGTATAATCATTGAACATAAACACATAAGCATAGCAATTGATAAAGGAGTTCACCCCTCTTATGGGCTACATCTCCTGGTCCAGCTTCCAATGGATCATTATTATTAATTGCTCAAAAAATTGCTCAAAAACATGTCTTACAATGCTCAAACTGACAAACCGACTGCTCCAATGGCTTCCCAGCATCCCAAAACCCCTGTCTGGGCTCTTTCGGCACCTCAATCAGTTGAAAAATGAAGAAGTTAGGCCTCCTGGAAGTCTCCCTCTTCAACTTGTTGTCTCTGGTTCTACAATTCGCACCCTTCTTCAATGAACCTGGCTCACACGCATTTTAAAGTGTATAAACCTAGCACCGGGTGAAACCGTGCCAACGGTGCAAACTGTAGGACGGTTAAGGGCGTGCCATCCCCTAACCGCCTCGACACCTGGGTGTATGGCCATGTGACCTCGCGCGTTGATAAAAGGTGGTTAACCGTTTTAAAACCGTGTAAACCATATTCAAACTGACCCCCGCGCGCATATACAAAGGTTATATGTAAAACTGGGGTTAAATGTTATAACCTGCGCGCAATTCATTAACACCGCACCCATATACAATATGGTCACATGTTATACAATGAGACCACGGGTCGGGCTGGGCCCCGGCCCGCCCCCCTTCCCATTTAATACAATAATCAAATTGAAATATAAATGCGTTGACATTCATAACAAGGAACAATGGGCGGAATGTTGGTTAGCGGAATTTGAAAAGGCATTGTGCGGTGGGGAGGTCCGGGGGTCGAACCCCATGGCCTCCAATAGATTTTACATAAAACTACTTAGCCAACCAGTGAGTGACATGGGGCGTCCACAGATTGGGCCACGTGTCCTCACACCATTCACCAGCTACAGGACATGTGTCGCTCCCGGATTCGACGATCATCAACCAAAATAAACCTGCCACATCACCACTATATGGTCGTACGACCTGTACGGACTGTACAGTCAGCACCAAAATTTTTGCATGTTTGGCTTGGCGAACAGATCACGATATCTTCTCCATACGACATCCATTTGAAAAAGTAAATATACTGCCGAAATCAGGAAGACGATACGGACGCAATGGCATTGTTTTCGTCGCATTCTGAGAACTTTGAAAATTGAGCAAAATTTGATCCCCTGATCAGCAGTCTTCTAAACGATAGCCTTTCTATTTTGATCATAGGAGATCGCATAGATGTCTGCAACCTCATCTACTGGGTCTGGTATCTATTGATCACCCCATGTGAGATTGTTTCCCAAGCTTCCCGCATTGTAAATTTGTTCGAGAGTGGGCTCTCGAACTTCTTTAGTCTGCCCTGTAGATCCAACTTCTACTTGTTGCTCACCAGGGATCTGAGTATTGGGTAGGATAGAGGTGACTTGTATGGACTTGTCACTTACTTGTTCATCGATCGTGGAACTGTCAATTTTCTTTTGCGGAGGCTCGTCACTTGGGCCTACATCTATTTCCGATCCATCGGACTTTCCTGTGTTGAGATTACCTTTAGATTCAGCTTCCTTTTTTTGGATTCCCTGGTCCTAAACCCTGGGCCCAGCAGGAGAGACATTTTTGGTACTTGGGGAAAAGGTATTTTTGGGACCTTCTTCTTCTTGGATGGGTACTGGGGTGCCACAAGAAGTCTCTATGCTCTCGTCTTCACTATATATATGTATTAGCATGCTCAAGGGGTTGGGTGCTTGTGTTTCTATCGACACCCAGCCCATCTCTGGTTGAGCTATTCCTTCTCCCGAGATATCAATTGGCGATATCGTACTCGGGATTACCCGACCCATTGGTGCCATCGACGGCTATGAGACCAGGATTACTAGGTTCTGTCGGAACTCTTTGGATGGTAACTAAAATTTCGGGACTTATGGAAGGATGCGGATTATCCTGTATCTGTTTCATTAGTAGCTGAGACTGCTGGTATAAAAGTGCACCACATTCTTGAGTTGTTTGATCTTCAGGGAAAAATCTGATTTGTATCGAGGATCCCTGATGAGCCTATGTGACCTCCATGTCTTCTTGGGGGTTATTTCTTTCTTCCTCCAATTCATATGCTACTGCTGCTTCAGGGTGTCGACCAACTCCTTGAATTCCTTGCTCCAATAGCGTGACCCTCTCTTCATAGCTCAAAGCTCTAAACCTAGTTCCTCTCAGATCGGCCTTCCTGGATGCCACCATATCCCAGTCTTGAGCATTATCGGTGAAAATTTCATCCTCAAACCGATCATGGGGATAAGGCCAATAGGATGATACATGTGATGCATGTTGTAGGACCAATCCCTTGGGATCGTGTTTGCGAAATAATCTAGTTTGGAACAAAAATTCCAATTGACCTAGCCCAAGTTGTTTAGCATGCGCGGTGTCTTTGACCATGCAGAAGCCAATATGGAATCCATACGGTATGAAAGCATGTTTATTTTCTTTCACTAAAGTTGCATTGTATCCTTGTATGATGGTTTGATAGAAGATTTCTCCTAACACTATCCGGTTGGGAACATAAAGGGGTAATAAATGCGGTTCCCCTGTGGCACCGAAAATCCTGATGTAGGTTTCTCGTTCATCTAAATAACAGTGACCAATTTTGACTATGACCTTCTTTTCTTCGTCTAATAATCTAGGGCATTCTCTGTTAAAGAGTAAGAAGTAAATGGGTGCAATAAAAGGATCACAGATAACAGCATAGGATTTCTTGTACCTATTTTCCCACAAGATGTTGTAGTATACATGGACTGAGAGCTCCGAAGGGTGCCAATTCAAGTTCATCCCAGCAAAAATGTTCCTAGCGCACATGATGTCCAGTAGATACGAATCCATGTAGAAGGCAAGGGTATCTCCTTCCTTTTGTACCTGAGCATTTTTTATGCATGTGCTCAACTATTTCGAGATGATAGCACTCCAATTGAAACCGGTACCTGAAACGGTGACTGTAAAAGCCAGAGGCATCCAATCTTCTGAAAACTGAGAGCAGTCTTTCTCCCCATGTAATATACAGAAAAGGGCCATGAGATAGGAGTACGGTTCCTTGAGATTGACCGTCGGGTACCAGCCAAAAGTTTGGTTCATGAATTTCTTGTCTTCCCTCCACCAAGATGCCAAGATTTTGCTAGTGTCATGAGAGGCATAGAAACTCACCATGAAATCAATGTTCAATTTTTCTCTGGACTCATTGAGTTTGTAGTATTTCTAAACTTTTGATGGAAGGAAAACCCAGATGCATTTTCCATTCTCATCATTAATCAAACATTTATGTGCATCAGTGTGATCAATGAGACACTTTAAGAGCTCAACGCAAGGGAAAACCAAAGACCAGCTTGCCACCATGTGCATATAATCCCTACGAATGTTTGGGAGGACATTGTCATCGAGCTTCCTTGTATCAAGGTTGTTGTGTCGAGTATATTCGAGAGGCTCTTCTTTCTTGATCTTCTTGAAGACTTCTTCCCAACGAGGAAAAGTCATATTTGGTCCAATGCTTGCCTCTGTATCCCCGAAAGCTGGGGGTTGGACAAAGGGCTCCTTAGTGATCGCCTTGATGATGGACACCGGCTTAGGAGCGAACTCTAATTGTCTTGCAACCACTGG
This sequence comes from Picea sitchensis, assembly GCA_010110895.2. Classification (NCBI taxonomy): domain Eukaryota; kingdom Viridiplantae; phylum Streptophyta; class Pinopsida; order Pinales; family Pinaceae; genus Picea; species Picea sitchensis. Next base: position 12,970 of record SNQJ01S0110923.1, on the reverse strand, counting down.
GGAGGAGCCTTCTCCTATTTCCGATTCTTGCAGCTTTGGTGCCCGTGGTGATTTCCTGGTGGATGGCTTCTTTGGAGACAGTGTCCCTGCAATGAAAATCTCCCTTTAAACACATATACAGAGAAACATTGAGTGAGGAAATATACAAATGAAACGTAAAGCCATAAGCGAACCCATACATGTAATGCTTGCTAAGAAAACTATTTAATACTCACTGGACTTCGGATGCTTCCTCTGGACTGGTGGCTTTGTTCTCCTGTTGGTTCTGAATTCCTTGTTGCGTAGAGTGGGATCACACAAAAAGGACTCAAAATAATATAACTGGGAGATACTACCAATCATATCAATTAGTTAATACGGGTGATAAATGTAGATTTCAAAACATAATGCTATCGGATTTCTTCCACTGAGACATAACTGGTTGACGGCGGAGGCGCGGATGGAGATTCATTGTATCAGTGAGTTTAACGATTCCCTTTTGATTCACACACGAGCTAGTAACTAATGTGCGATCTACGAATTAAATAAATCTTTGAATGCAGAGTACTTGACATAGCTAGGGGTTAAACGTCACATCACGTCTTACCTTCATAAAGATCAGGGATCAACTACTATTTTAGATTGTTTATCAACGTTGCTATTTTCTTGATAAAACTCCTGATACCGGTGATGTTGGGATTGGTGATGTTTCAGGTGTCAGCATTCGGTGGTGGAACTCCTCTTTTGTACGACACTTATGATTACACTTTTATGCCAAAGCCGAAAGGACCGGCATTCAAAGAAATATTTTCGGAGACTATATGTGTAAAAGAGATACTCTTATCGGTTGACGCTGAAGAATGTCGGCACTCGGCTGCTTTGACTTCCCATACAATTTTCGCTACCTTAATCTTTCACCGATGCCGAAATTCTCAAGTAAGCTAGGAGAAATCTAGGTCGTTGGTTCCTTAATCATTTGTGGTGTTTCTCAAGATGGTTCTTACTATGCTCAATAGAAACTCGGATATGAAACATATCATATAAGAAGTTTATCAGGCTCAAACCACAGTGAAAACAATTGAAGGTAGAAGACAAGGTGGTACCCAAAAGGAAGTGGTCACGTAACTTTTAGGGTGTTTTGAGCACTCAACAAATGGAGATTCACTGGGAGAATGCGGAATTTATGTCCCATAAAACAGATATCTCTGGTCCTTTTTTTATTCGTGCCAACTGGAAATATATATATATATTTTATTTTTTTTTCTTTTTTTTTTCTTTTTTTTTATATAACTTTTATTGTGTTTTTACTATTGGAAGTACTTCGTTAGGGATTGGCCATTTACCGGGAGGGCATAAAGTTCCCCTCTCAAATTTTGCAAACGATAAATACCTGCCCCGATCTTCTTAGCCACCTGAAAAGGCCCAAGCCATAGGCTCTGAAACTTGGAATTCTTCCCTTTGGGTTCATTTACCTTATCCCACTTTAGAACTAAGTCTCCTAATTCAAAATTCTTTTCTTTAGCCTTATGCTTATTGAACCATCTTTTCACTATCTATTGATAGGCTAAAAATTTAGACTTATCCCTTTCCCTCTCTTCCTATGGCATGAGTAGAGTGTTGATTCTTTGTTGCATGGTCGAGGATTTATCGTCGTTAGAATCTTGGGCCAATTAGAGAGATGGAAGATAAAGCCCATTTGGGATAATGGCTTCTTTTCCGTAGACCAGGAAGTACGGGGAATTCCCTATAGCCTCTTTGGGTATGACCCTGTCAACCCATAGGGCACTATGGAGTTGGTTATGCAAATTTCTATGATTATCCACAATCGTCTTCTTTAGTATCCTGACTAGATTCTTATTGGTTGAATCCGCCACACCGTTTCCCTGAGGGTAATAATTTGCAGAGTACTTGATTATGATTCCATTGTCCAGACAAAAATTTGTCAATAGGGTAGAGGAGAAGTAGGTTGCATTATCAAATACTAGAGTGGAAGGAACACCAAACCTTGTAATTAGTTGTTGTTTTATAAATTGGATGACTATTTTCTCATTTACATGGGTCAGAGGGATGGCCTATGCCCACTTTGTGAAATAGTCAGTGGCAGTAAGAACATACTTGTGCAATTTCAAAGAATTGGGCATAATTTCTCCTATGATCTCCAGCCCCACTGCTCAAACGGTCTAGAGACGGTTACAAGCTAAAGTGGGAGTGCTGCCCTTCTCTCCTTGCCAGCACTTATTTGACAAGTCTTACAATTCCTAGCGTAAGCATGAGCGTCTTTGAACAAAGTGAGACAATAATAGTTGGCTCTCAGAACCTTATGAGAGGTGGTGTTACCTACAAAATGTCCCCCAGCAGGGCCATCATTAAGTTCTTTCATCAATTTATCGATGTCTTCACGTTCGAGACATCTTAGTAATACCCTGTCATAGTTGATCCAGAAGAGTACTGAATTTATGAGGCGATGTTGTACGGATTTTAATCGGAGGTCCCTCCTTTCTCTAGGGTTGATATTTTCGGGACAAGTTCCGTGATGTAATAGATGAGCCAAATCCTTGTACCAGGAGTCCGGTCCCAGTGAAATGTATGTTGCTTCACCTCACCACAGTGCTATTTCATTATCCCACCCTGGATCTTGGTTTGCTTGATCTTGAGCTTCGACTGTGATCTTGCACAACCCTTGTCCTTTTACTATCTTGGTGGTTTTTATATCTAGATCAAATTCTTGGACTACCACCATCCAGTTCCCTCTTCTTTCTCCCATTTTTTGTTGGGTAAACTAGGATCGTACTGTGGGGTGTGGCACAATCACCTTAGTGTGACTCTTGAGGATGTACAACCTAAAATGCTTTACTGCGTTATAAACCATGTAGGCCTGCTTGTCTATGGTGGGGTAATTGAGCTTAGCTCCTTGAAGGTTTGTGCTCATGAATGACACTGGGGTTTCATTGTTGTTGTCTTCCTTTTGAGTCAAAACCGCAGCTAGCGATTGGTCAGAGGTGAAAGTATAAAGGTTAAAGTCTCTATTGAAATCGGGACTTCGCAATACCAGGGCCTAGGATATGGTAGCTTTGATATTGTTGAAAGCATATTTTCATTCATCATCCCACTTAAACTCATAATATTTGCGAATCATATTTTGTAAGGGTTTGATGATTTCAGCGAAGTCGAGGGTGAATTTACTTACAAAATTAATTTGTTCGAAAAAAGACTGCATAGCCTTCTTGTTATGGGGTAGAGGGAGTTGAGTTATGGATTTAATACTATCGGGGTCTATGTGAATTCCCGCTTGAGATACAATATGACCTAACAACTTACCTTCTTCAACATCGAAGATATTTTTCTTAGGATTGAGTGATATACCGTATTTTCGGCATCTTTCAAAAATCTGAGTTAAGTGTTGGATGTGTTTCTTTCTATTCTTCAAATACATTGTTACGTCATCTAAACACACTACCACACACTTACCTATAAGTCCCTGAAATGCCACATCCATTTCCCTTTGAAAGGTCGCTCTTGCGTTAATCAAGCTGAAAGGCATGCATTTATAAGCGAAGGTTCCCCATTTGGTCCAAAAGATAGTTTTTAATCAGTCTTCCTCTGAAACCAACACTTGGTTGTATCCTGAGAAACTTTCTCGAAGGGAGAAAATTTCCGAGCCCGACACGGTCTATAGGAGTTTCTCCTTCGAAGGGACGGCATAATTTTCCTTTTCTGAAGCTCTATTGAGATTCCAAAAGTCTACGCATAATTGGATTTCTCTTGACTTTTTTCTTACTGGAACAAGGTTCACTACCCAAGAAGAATGTCTAACTTGGAAAATTATCTTTGCATCTAAAATCTTCCTTAACTCTTGATACATTAGGGGTTCCAAGGATGGGTGGTACTTTCGGAGGTTCTGTTGAAATTTTTTGACTTCGGGTTTCAACGGGATGGTGTGTTGAATGATGTGGGTATCAAACGTTTTCAAATCTTTATAGGACCAGGCAAACACATCCTGGTATTGTTTGAATAATTTGAGTTAGGCTTTCCTTTCCTCTTTAGATATCATTTTGCTGAGATTTACATATTTTGGGTTGTCTAGGGTTCCAAGATTTACAGTTTCATGAAGGGGGCACGAGCTACCAGTCTTTTCACTTTTATTTCCTTTGAATCGTTCCTTTAGATCAAACAAATTCTCTAGATTTTATATCCCTTTTGGAATTGTGTGAGCCTTTGGTTTATCTGCGTGTTGACCCTCTCGACGACTGGTTTTTGTTAGTTTCTCTTGGAACTCTTCATCGTCAATGGCGAGGTCTTTGAAGTTGTCTTGATTATTCAAGAAGCTTATGATCTGTTCATCCCCCTCAAAGACTTTCCAATTAGAGATATTATTAGGTACCGATGGCTTGTAGAGCAGTTCTACAGTGAATCGGGAGGCTTCCTAATATTCTAAAGGCGAGAGTATTGAAGTAGCGGTGGCTAAGGAGTCAGCAAGGATGTTCTTCTCTCTGGGGATCATAGTGATATTGAAATCCTCAAAGCATTCTATCAACCTCTGCACCTCCTGGTGGTAGTTCTTAAGATGAGGGGAGTTGCAGTGTATAGTGTTTCTCACTTGTCTAATAATGATTTCCGAGTCTCCAAACACCTTTAATTCCTTGACATTAAGATCTATGGATTTCTTTAACCCTTGTACCAGGGCTTCATACTCGACAGTGTTGTTGGTGCACTCAAATTCTAGTCTACAAGACAAGAAATGGCATTTACCCTTTTGATCGATGAGGATGCACCTTGTTCTCGAACCTTCTTGTGACTTGGATCCATCAAAATAAAGGGTCCAAATTTGTGAGCGATGATTTCCATTCCAATCAGTGTTCCGCTCTTCGATCTTTTCTTCCAGAAGACCTAGAACTAGGCCTTGACAAAAGAGAGAATCTTCCCTTGGCATCAAAAATTATTCTTGAAATATCATCTCAGAGCTTTGTGTAAGAGAAACATCGAACAGGAGAGGAGAAAAATTGCCAAAGTGAGAATCACAAGAAAAATTCCCTAGTGTGGGAAAATTAGTAGAGGCTGCTTCGTTCGGGGTTTCCAGGTTAGTGACCGTATGTTTCAGATATCTTTCCCTATCAATTATGATCATGTTCTTGTATCCCTTCAGTGGTAGCCAAAGGTGTGCCCAGTCTGTGTTGAAGTATCCGTTTAGTTTTTCGAACCAATCTCGGCTCAATAATAGCCCATATGCCTCAGGGATATCCACCACAATGATGTCAATCACTTGCACAGAATTAGGATGAGTGGCTACCCTGATCATCACATCTTTGAGTTCCCCCATGAATTTGACCTAGGTACTGTCCAGTTGTATGACATGCTTATCACGTTTTAGAGGGAAAACAACTAATTTGTTACAAACAACAAAGGGCATGACATTGGAAGATGCCCGAGAGTCTACCAGACAGTTGTGGAGATTCCTGTTGAGGACTTCGAATGTTAAAAGGAAAGGTAGTACAAAATGCCTCTCCTTCCTGCCTTCTGAGTAGGTGTTTATCATTGGTTTTCTTACCAAATCCGTAGGGGGAAGATTCCTCTCCTAACCATCGTCGATGGTCGAGTCTTCTACTGAACTTAGAGCTTGCAACAGAAGGTCTTTCTGCTGAGGGATTCTACATATGTCCATAACTGATACATTAGCTTTTAGCTTCTTCAAATATTCTACTACATTGTAATTTAATTTAGGAGAATCATGAGTATGGATACTTATAGGCTTTTTACCGGGAGAGAAAGGAATTCTCGGGCGATCAAGAGTTAAGTTACTTTGTGAGGCACAGGTGGCATCGGTATCTTTTGGGCCGGGTTGACCCTTAATACATGTTTGTACCATTGATATCTCTGCGGGTGGTGCCTAAGGTTTAAACAGATCATTCGAAGACGCAATCATGTCAAGATCCCATATCAGCATGGTCGTGTCTTATGGTGGGTCAGCCTCTTCTTGATCGGCAATGTTAAAGGCTGAACTGCTAGATGGTTTGGTCATAGAGACTTTGCCCAGAAAATGACTGGCCATTAAATTCATGGCATGGACCCACTAAGGACATTCCCTCTCTGAGTGGTTCTCTTGGTGGTATGTACAGAAAGAATCAGACGTGGCATTCCCTAAGTCAATGTTTAGGTTGGCTGGGGGAGGCTCAATTGCTTTGAAAGGATGGTTTATTTTAAAGAAAGGCTTATAGGGTCTTTGGCCTTGGTTTCCCTCACACGCATTTCTTTTCATATCTATAATCTCATTTGATAGTTTCTTGACCATGCATTGCAGTTCTTCTATATCTCCATTACCCTTATCGAGAGTTGGTTCAGCCGGCTTCCCCGACGGTCTAGTCAAGAGGAGTCCTCTCCTGGGAGGGGGTTGGCTTTCTTTTCTCGCTAGAGATGCTTGGCCTTCTTTACACCCTTTCATCTAGAACTCTATCATCTTGGCCTCTTCGAAATTCTCTGTGAGGGTTTTCTTAGCATCTTTTTTAACGAACATGGAAATAGAGGCCAGAAGTGCGTTGGCATAGACCTCGATTTGCAACTCTTGAGTTGGTTTCACCGCGGGCTGAAATTTGTTTAGGATAGTCGTGAATCTTTGATTGAAATCTTTGACCCTTTCCTTTGGGGTCATGGTGGCTATGAATAATTAGGACATAAGGGATCCCATGGTAGTTTCTTCATCAAATTTGTCTAGGAAATCCTTTTCGAACTTAGTCCAGCTGGTTATCGATCCTACTGGCAAGTTAAAATACCAAGTGGAAGCCAAGTTCTCAAACATGTAGGGGAAAAGTCTGCATACCACATATTCATCTTGAACGTTCATAAGCCTGATCGTGAGTATGAACTTCTTGATATGATCTTCGGGAAATCCTGAGGTTTCATGATCATACTTGGGGAGCAACTTTTCCAAGTGCCGAGGGAGATTGTGTACTCATCCAGGGATGGCCACGGCGTCCCTGACCAACCAAGGTTGGTTGTATTGAAGTGGAACTTCCCTCTCCTTCTCTCGATCGTTGTTCTCTTCCATATATTTGGAGTTGGAGTCAGGCTCTTCCTCTTCTGAAAGATCATTAGGTTCGTAGATTTCATCAGCTGGCATCTTGGGTATGAGGTCAAGAGGTTCTTGGATTTCAATGATTGCAAAGTCTATTAAGTTTTCGATGGAGTGTACGAAAACTTTGTCGGGAGTGCTGACTACTAGTATGCTTTGTTGTTTTCTTCAAGGGAGGATGGGGGTGAAGGGAAATAGGCCGATTTGTCGGGCGTAGGCTCTGGTAATCCTTCTAAACTGATTCACTTCATCGTGAGGGAGGGCATAAGGTATTTCAGGGTGAAGGTATCCTTCCTCGGAGTGGGGTGAGTTATCCACTTCGTTAGTACTCGGTAAAGGTGGGTTGCCTATTGGATGACAAGCCATGCATGTGGGCCATTACGAATCTATAGGTTGTTCGAAATATCATATAACTTACATTCAGCCATTCATTCTCAGGCCCTCCTTCTAGTGCCAATTCTGTTGATGGAGCTTAAATCCCCTGATTCAACAGAAGGAATCAAACATGCCACTGAGGCCCAATTAGACTCTGCAGTGTTTGGAGTGGAATGGTTCTCCAGATCTTACAATCTAGCCAAATTATCGATGAGATTTTGTGTTCTCTGGTCAATGCTCTTCCTTCGGTTAAGACAATTTTTTTTGTAATTACTCTTATGTGGGGTAGGTACAAGAGGTGCAAGCCAGTATAAACCAACTCGAGGAATATATGACAAGAGTTTTAACTATTGGGAAGGAGTCGAGCTTGGGATAACCCGCTACTCGAACATGCAGACATCGATCCTATGCCAAAGGGCTTAGTAATAATACTTTAACTGAAAGAGCATCCAACTATTGTCTGAGAAAGCTACTTAACAGAAAGAAGACGCATATATGATCAATATCAGGGTAAGCAAAATAATTCATCTACTGAGACATTCATCACATAGCTGAGGTAAACTACTTAGCATAGAGAAAGAAACACAACTGTAATCAATGTCATGGTAAGCAAAATAATTCATCTACCAAGGCATTCATCATGTAGAAGCACAATGATTTACTTTCATCATTTAAAGCAAGGAACATCAAAACATTGCACCAGATAACTTGACAACAGAATTAATTGCTCTTACTCATTTACTGCAACATTCATGGAACATGAAAGGAAGTAATTCTTCTCCAATGCCAATCACATACATCTGATGAAAATAGCTCATCTCTGGTACAGAAGGACTTCTTAATTCATAACAGTCTCAAAATAATTATCAACAACCAAAAGAAAAGAGTTCTTACAACAACCATCGACCTTTTGACCATCGGTCGATGTTCCTATTTATAATATAAAGTCTTAACATTAATTAACGATAAAATACAATCTGAGCTAATCAAGAATCACCATGTGGCATCATCATCTAACAGTGTTTCAACAGTCCACCCAAGTTGTTTCTTGGAAAGGGTGGACTCTTTCATAACCAGACCACCTGATAAAGAGTTCTTCACAGGTGTTGGCCCATGGAAACCTGTGTTGTTTCATTGGATCTGCATAGATTACTCTGATGTCTGCTGCGTATGCTCGATATTTTGCGAGGTTGAAGTTCAATTACTGAAGTATGGCTCTGGCTTTGATTAGATGTCATGTGAACTATTGTACTTGCCCAGGCTTTGCATCGATGACCTTTGCACATTCTTTGGCCCATGACGCATCCTATTTGGCACACAAATTGATTATTTCGTTTAGGTCGATAAACATATCGGGTGTACCATACTCAAGGAGTCCGATGTCTTTCATTATTTTATTGATTTTATCCCAGTGCTTTTGACATCTGGCCCATTGTTCTTGGATTTCTTCATGTGGGATTCGAGACATTTTGGCCCAGTATTCGGTCGATCGCTTCATGTGATTGAGACTTCTTTTACTTACTATCCGAATGTCGTGGTCTTCCTTTTCTCGGCCATTTTGGACTACCTCAATAAACTCAAGACTTTCCACTACCTGTTGTGCCTTCTCATACCATCTCTCCATTTCCTTACATGTCACGAGTGCCATGAGAGTGTCTTCCTAGAATTCGGCTATATTTGAGATTAACAGTTGTCTTTCCTTCTTGAACTCATCGTAAACTTTACCAAACTCATCTTTTAAATACATAGTTGTCTGTGTAGCACCCTTATAGTAATAGACAAGATGGCGCAAGTGTTTGAGGTCCTTTTGGGCGGTGACAAGTTCCTTTTCATCTCTCCAGGCTCTGTCCTGGGCGGCCTCTGAGAGGGCTCTTCCCACACCAATCAGCTCAGTGACGACTATGACAGACTGATCCAGGGTAATTCTTCTCTTCTTTGTAGTCTTCTGAACTATATCCTTTCTCTTTTGATCATAGGAGATCGCATAGATGTCTGCGACCTCATCTACCATGTTTGGTATCTACTGATCACCCCATGTGAGATTGTTCCCCAAGCTTCCTGCAGTGTAAATTTGTTTGAGAGTGGGCTCTTGAACTTCTTTGTTCTGCCCTGTAGATCCAACTTCTACTTGTTTCTCACTGAGGATCTAAGTATTGGGAAGGATAGAGGTGCCTTATATGGACTTGTCACTTACTTTCTCGTCGATTGTGCAACTACCAATTTCCTTCTGTGGAGGCTCGTCACTTGGGCCTACATCTATTTCTAGTCCATCGGACTTTCCTGTGTTGAGATTACCTTCAGCTTTAGCTTCCTTTTGTGGGATTCCTTGGTCCTGAACCCCAGGCCCAGCAGGAGAGACCTTTTTGGTACTTGGGGAAAAGGTCTTTTTGGGTCCTTCTTCTTCTTCGATGCACACCGGGGTGACACGAGAAGGCTCTGTGATCTCTTCGTCATTGTATATATGTATTAGCATGCTCAAGGGATTGGGTGCTTGTGTTTCTATCGACACCCGACCCGTCTCTGGTTGAGTTTTTCCTTCTCCTGAGAGATCAATTGGTGATATCGTAGACTCAGGATTACCCGACCCATTGGTGCCATCGGCGGCTGTGAGACCAGGATTGCTAGGTTCTGTCGGAACTCTTTGGATGGTAACTGAAATTCCGGGACTTATGGTAGGATGGAGGTTATCCTACATTTGTTTCATTAGTAGCTGATACTACTGGTATAAAAGTGTTCCACTTTCTTCAGTTGTTTGATCTTCAAGGAAAACTTTGATTTGTACTGGGGATCCCTGATGAGCCTCTGTGACCTCCATGTTTTCTTGGGGGTTATTTGTTTCTTCCTCCAATTCATATGCTAATGTTGCTTCAGGGTGTCAGCCAACTCATTGAATTTCTTGCTCCAATAGTGTGGCCTTTTCTTCATAACTCAAAGCTCTAAACCTGGTTGTTCTCAGATTGGCCTTCATGGATGCCACCATATCCCAGTCTTGAGCGTTCTCGATGAAACTTTCATCCTCAAAATAATCGTGGGCATAATGCCAATAGGATGATACATGTGACGTGTGTTGTAGGACCAATCCCTTGGGATCGTGTTTGCGAAATCGGCCAGTTTGGAACCAAAATTCCAATTGAACTAGCCCAAGTTGTTTAGAATGCGCGGTGTCTTTGACCATGCACAAGCCGATATGGAATCCATACGGTATGAAAGCCCGCTTCTTTTCCTTCACTAAAGTTGCATTGTATCCTTGTATGATGGTTTGATAGAAGATTTATCCTAACACTAGCCGATTGGGAACATAAAGGGGTAATAAATGTGGCACCCCTATGGAACCGAAAATCCTGATGTAGGTTTCTCGTTCATCTAAATACCAGTGACCAATTTTGACTATGATCTTCTTTGCTTCATCTGATAATCTATGGCATTCTCTCTTAAAGAGTAAGAAGTAAATGGGTTCAATAAAATGATCACAGATAACAGCATAGGATTTCTTGTACCTATTTTCCCACAAGATGTTGTAGTATACATGGACTGCGAGCTTCGAAGGGTGCCAATTCAAGTTCATCCCAGCAAAAACATTCCTGGCGCAGATGACGTCTAGTTGATACGAATCCATGTAGAAGGTAGGGGTATCTTCTTCCTTTAGTGCCTGAGCTTGTTTCATGCATGTGCTCAACTGTTTGGAGATGATAGCACTTTAATTGAAACTGGTACCTGAAATAGCGACTGTAAAAGCCAGAGGCATCCAAGCTTCCGAAAACTGGGAGAAGTCTTTATCCCCATGTAATCTGCAGAGAAGGTCCATGAGATAGGCATATGGTTCCTGACCGTCGGCTACTAGCCAGAAGTTCAGTTCATGAATTTCTTGTCTTCCCTCCACCAGGATGCCAAGATTTTTCTAGTGTCATGAGAGGCATAGAAACTCACCACGAAATCAGTGTTCAATTTTTCTCCAGACTCATTGAGTTTGTAGTATTTCTGAACTTCTGATGGAAGGAAAACCCCGACGCGTTCGCCATTGTCATAATTAATCAAACATTTATGTGCATCGGTGTGATCAATGAGCCACTTTAAGAGCTCGACGTAATGGAAAACTAGAGACCGGCTTGCCACCATGGGCAAATAATCCTTGCAAATGTTTGGGAGGAACTCGTCATCGAGTTTCCTTGTATCGGGGTTGCTGTGCGGAGTATATTCAAGAGGCTCTTCTTTATTGATCTTCTTGAAGACTTCTTCCCAGCGAGGAAAAGTTGTCTTTGGTCCAATGCTTGCCTCTGTATCCCCGAAAGTTGGGGGTTGGACAAAGGGCTCCTTAGTGATTGCCTTGATGATGGACACTGGCTTAGGACAGAACTCTAATTGTCTTGCAACCATTGGGGAGGAGCCTTATCCTATTTTTGATTCTTGCAGCTTTGGTGCCTGTGGTGATTTCCTGGTGGATGGCTTCTTTGGAGACATTGTCCGTGCAATCAAAATTGCCCTTTAAACACACATTCAGAGAAGCATCGGGTGAGGACATATACAAATGAAACGTAAATCCATAAGAGAACCCATACCTATAATGCTTGTTAAGAAAAGTGTTTAATACTCACTGGACATCGGATGCTTCCTCTAGACTAGTGGCTTCATTCTCCTGTTGGTTCTGAATTCCTTGTTGCAGAGAGTGGGATCACACAAAAAGGAATCGAAAGAATATAACTGGGAGATACTACCATTCATATCAATTAGTTAATACGGGTGATAAATGATGATTTCAAAATATAACGCTATCGGATTTCTGCCACTGAGACTTAACCGGTTGATGACGGAGGTGCGGATGGATATGCATTGTATCAGTGAGTTTAACGATTCCCTTTTGATTCGCGCACGAGCTAGTAACTAATGCGTGATCTATGAATTAAATAAAGATTTGAATGCAGAGTACTTGACACATCTAGGGGTTAAACGTCATGTCATGTCTTACCTTCATAAAGATTGGGGATCAACTACTATTTAGATTGTTTATCAACGTTGTTATTTTCTTGATAAAACTCCCGATACCAGTGATGTTGGGATTGGTGATGTTTTGGGTGTCGTTGGTCGGCGGTGGAACTCCTCTTTTGTGCGACGCTTATGTTTACACTTCTCTGTCGAAGCTGAAAGGATCGGCGTTCGGCGAAATCATTTCAGAGACTATATGTGTAAAAGAGATACTCTTATTAGCCGACACCAAAGAATGTCGGCACGCGGCTGCTTTGACTTCCCATACAATTTTCGCTACCTTAATCTTTCACCGATGCCGAACTTCTCAAGTAAGCCATGAAAAATTTGGGTCGTTGGTTCCTTGATCAATCATGGTGTTTCTCAAGATGGTTCTTAATATTCTTAAGAGAAACTCGGATATGAAACATATCAGATAAGAAGTTTATCAGGCTCAAACCACGGTGAAAACAATTGAAGGTAGAAGACAAGGTGGTACCCAAAAGAAGTGGTCACAGAACTTTTAGGGTGTCTTGAGCACTCAACAAATGGTGATTCACTGGGCAAACGCAGAATCTCTGTCCCATAAAACAG
>SNQJ01S0110922.1:56376-71076 GCA_010110895.2 Picea sitchensis | reverse complement strand
TCAACCTTTTTCTCAACTAATCTTATTTATCAGCATTTACTATAGCCAATGAAGCTCCATATTATGATACAGGCTTAGATGACAAGATTGGATAAAGATATGAGTGCCCTGGATGATAGCATCACCATGATTGAATCAATGCTGGAATAATTATCTTACAGGAGGATTGAGTGACTGTATAACCAATTGGAATTTTGGATAGCTTATCTCCAGATAAAGTTTCATAGGAAAAAGACAAACGATTGCTTTTTCTTTCGTCTTTTTCCTAACTACCTCAAATTTCATCCTTCTTTCTGCTTGTCATGAGAGAAGTGAATGTGACCAGTTTTGTAACTGCCTCTTCAAGAAGAAGGTGAAAAGACAAATAGGAGTTACTAATTTTTGTATAAAATAGAATAGAGACTCCTTGAACAAGGACTTATTTTGGCTTTTCAAGCATTGTATAGACCCAAGAACATTTTCGAGAACTTATACAGTGTTAATGAATATTGAGAATCCCCCAGGGCCAGCATGTTATAGAAGGAATTTTGTGTAGAAGTTGATCGAAGATTTGAACTACTTAAAGTGAAGATATTTTTTGTTTCTATGGACTGTAAGAATGATTTGTTTGTTGTAAACTAATTCTTATGCAACCTTAATCATTCTATAGTTATTGGTGTTTATTTGAATATTTTCACACCTTGAGTTTTGTGAGTTATTACAGTATATGTTGTTGTGATCTAGACTAATATGATTATACACATATGTATGTTATTGTTTCCAATCTTTATCCTTTTATACAACCTATTGTATTAAAGTTTTTGCAAAGTTTTGGTTGCATTATAACTCATAGGTTACTTTAGCATGCTCCTAGATAGGATATGTTATCATATATTAGTGATAGATTAGTTTTCCCTACATACATAGTCTTCATCAACATATTTGCATTGAATCCACCCACATTATCGGTATATCGGACCGTAACCGGTAATAAAACCATTAGATAACAATAAATGGCAACCAGGCCAAATTATAGATGGGACTCCTAAACCAAAACGTGTATAGTCTAATTGGGACCATATACTAGGGAGTACCCCTTGCTATTGCCAGGAAAAGTTGAACCCATCAACACACTAATATGCAAGGTGTTGATACAAGAATCCATCTAATTGCCCCTGATAAGATAGACAATCATAAGCTACATAAACTCATTGAACTTCTCAGAATACCGCTCCTCCAAGAAACCAATCCTAAGCATCTCAAGAGTAAGCTCTTGAAAGTGAAAATTAGTCATCTCGTCTGTATCGACTACCGAGTTGTCAAACACTATAGTCCTAAGGTCCCAAGATAATCTCCTCGAGGAACCATCATGTTGAAACTACACCACTTTGATCATAATTTTTTGACCCTCATATCTTGATTGCAACCTCCACTTCTAGAACCCCAAGTTGTAATGTAAAGAAGACACGACCCCACTACTATGGATCATATCCTGTAGATGCACCTTAGTGAAATCAAAATATACAAGTCCACCTTCATACATGATCCTGGGTATCGACAAAGAAATCATATCCTTCCATATAGCATGCGCCCCACCATTTCCTCTCGGAGCATCCCAAGAGTGAAACACACCAATCATATGAGTTTTGGGAACCCACGTCCAAACTAGCAGTCCATTATGGCTCATAGAAATCGACTTCAATTGTGATACATTGATAACCATTGGAAGCCTAATATGTTGAGTCTCGCATATAACTGATGAAAACAAGGTACTATGAGTCAACTCTCCTCCTGCCAATCCACATAACCCTACCAAACTATACTGGAAAATGTGTTTTCTCGAACATTGTCAATGTACTCAAACAACCCATGGAGTCTTGACACCTCTCTGAAAAAAAACTCTATTGTTTGTGATGCCTCATACTCTGATGGACTCGTGAATAAATGTGTCAACTTCGTCCACCGACAATCAATGAAATAAATGTAGTCTTTGTCATACACTTCTGACTCTTTCTAATGACAAGTCTTGCACTCCTTCACGTGTCTCAACACATCATCCTTGAGGCCCTTCCATGAGAACCTCTCTCTGATCTGTTGGTAAGTCCTGAAGTACCCAATATGTCCTACCAAGGGTGTATCATTCATATCCCTCATGATTTCCTCTCCAAGTGTGGATTTCAGAACTAAGTATATGTTACCTCTGTAGTAGATTGTGTCATCCACCACTCTATACTTGTCATCATGAATGTGACCAACCATCAAATCGAAAGAAAACTAATCCTTGGAATATTTCACCAGAAGGTGGGTTTTCCAATTAGATGAAATCCCTATGAGCCAATGTGTCATGGATCTCCTCTTGATGTGTTTTTACATCCTGATCACTTGGGCATAATGTAAATCATCTATCATGTCGAGGTCCCTATCCCCTTCCTGATGATATCATGATCTAAGATCAATCTTCGAGGAATATGTTGCTTAATGAAGATCATCCATCCACTCTTTATCCTTGGACTATACAAAGTCAAGGGTATGCTCAAATTCCCTATCTAGAGGTCTCCCTAGGGGAGTCATTCAAAAAACCCACTGTATACCACCTTACACAGTTGTATATTGATGTATGCCATTGCACAAAATTGTATCATCATGTACCACCATGTGGCCTATATGGGCCATTGTATCATCATGTACCACCTTGTGTCCTATATGGGCCACTGTATCATCATGTACCACCATGTGTCTTATATGGGCCACTGTATCAGTCAATCCACTAATATCAACTGAACATGGGTCCCAAACTAATGTATCCACAATTGTGTTAGAAAAATAGGCTCTTGGAGCAATAAACTAAAACAAATGCGGAAATAAAACACAGAAGATACATAATACAATAGAGACACAGATATACATGGTTTACCAAGTGTGGGCTATGTCCACTAGAGAAATTACCAAGTCCTTCCTTTTTTATTATCCATCAAAATTAAGGGATACAACCTATAGCTCAAGTGTTATAACTTCCTCTTCTTCCTCTCACAGACTCCTCTCTTAGAATACAACAATCACACACATATACAACCGCAATAAAGTTCCCTCATAAAAGAGGGTTTTCTTATAGGGAAAAAATACCTAAAATAACTTCTACCACCAAATCTGTGATGTTATTATGAACAATCCATAGTGACTACGAAATTACAATATTTTACAATGCAATTTTTCCCAATATTTCTCTTCAGGGGTGTTGCTCCCGAATCCCCCACCAAGGGGGCTACAAAACTTGTCGTCGTCCCCCCTGGACCCCCCTGGCGACATTTGTGGGGGGGAAATCCCCCCCACACCCCCATGTTAGGGAATGGGGTCCAAGCACGGATAAAACAAACCTATGAATTAGGAATATAACCAGTCTCCACAACCAAGAATCTCCCACTTGGATACTGATCACAACAACTCCACTACTACTGTACTTGTTGGAATATACCCCACCTTGGACCTGGAAATTTCTCATGTTCACCTTCATGCTTGAGGACCAATGGAAACTGAGCAGGAACTCATTTTCTACTTGGTTACTCCCTTTGTTAACATGCATATAGGATTTTGGCTAGTATGTATCTTTTCCAACATCAAATATCCATCTTCCAAGATGGATCTTATGAAATCATACTTGAGATATATATGATTAGTCTTTCAATGGAAGGTTGAGTTCTTCAGAAGATGAATGGAAATCTCACTATCATAGTACAACCAAGTATTCTCCTTATTCTTTCCCAATTCCTCCGTAAACCTATGTAGCCAAATCATTTCTTTACTAGCCTCTGCAACAACAACATACTTTTCTTTTGTTGTTGAAAGTGCAACAACATTTTGTAGTTTTGAAATCCAACTTACTTTTGTTCGATGTACAGTAAAAACATACCTTGTGGTTCTCCTCCTACCATCTTTATCACCTTCCATATCTGAATCAACATATCCCTGTAGAACAGTGTCTGAACCTCCAAAACATAATGCATGAGTAGAAATACCTCTCAAATACCTGAGAATCCACTTCACAACATCCCAATGTTCTTTACCCAGATTTTTGATATACCTACTCACAACTCCCACTGCATGTGCAATATTTGGTCTTGTGCAAACCATTGCATACAACAAGCTTCCAACTGGTGATGAATAAGAGACCCTGGACATGTATTACATCTCTTCCTATGTCTTGGGACACATTTCCTTATTTAATTTGAAATGTATGACCAAAAGTGTACTAACGGGTTTTGCATTGTGCATTCTAAACCTCTCCAACACCTTCTCTATGTACTCACCTTGAGACAATGTCAATTTGCAATTTTTCTTGTATCTTATTATTCTCATACCAAGGATTTTCTTTTCATCACCCAAATCCTTTATCGCAAATGAATTAGATAATTTATTCTTGAGCACATTTATATCCTACATATTAGACCATGCAATAAGCATTTCATCTACATACAATAGCAAGATAATATAGCTTATATTTTCTAGCCTTTTAAAATAAACACAGTGATCAGAATGACATCTACTATACTATAACCTTGTTCTGTCATAAACCTATCAAACTTGAAATACCACTACCTTGGAGCTTGGTTTAGGCCATACAAGCTCTTATTCAACTTGCATACCAAATTCTCCTTCCCTTTAACCTCATACCCTTGTGGTTGTTGCATACAAATTTCTTCCTCCAAATCCCCATGGAGAAAAGTTGTTTTTACATCTAACTATTCAATATGCAAATCTTCTACTACCACAAGACTTAAAATGGTCCTAATTGAAGTCATCTTAACAACAAGAGAAAATATCTGATCAAAATATATACCTTTCTTTTGTGTAAATCCCTTTACAACAAGTCTAGCCTAATGTTGTTCCTTTCCTCCATCTTCTTCCTTCAACCTATAAACCCATTTATTCTGCAATGCTCCTTTTCCTGTAGGCAACTAAACCAAGTCCCAAGTCTGGTTGTTTACTAGGCAATCGATTTCCTCTTTCATTGCTTGCTCCCACTTCTTTTTAGTGTCTACCTACATTGCCTTTCCATAACATTCTAGTTCACTAGAATCAATCAACAATAAATAATACAATGAAGGAGAGTATCATTCAGGGGGTCTACTTAACCTAGTAGATTTTCTAAAAACACTTGTAGGAGTTTGAGGTACTTGTTTCTCCTATTGTTGTACATTTTTATTTTCTGGTACCTTTGGAATTTCTTTTTCAGTGATCTCATCAAACATTGTGTATTCTAGTTTTTGTTCTTCCTGTTTCCATCCCTTCAACTGATATTTATACATGACCTTCTCATTGAATATGACATATCTACTCCTATTGATTTTTTTATTTCATAATCCCATAAGCGATAACCAAAATCATTAACACCATATCCAATAAAGATACACTTCTTAGATTTTTCTTCAAGCTTTGTTCTATTGTCTTTATCAATATGGACAAATTCTTCATAACTGAAAGTCTTCATAAATGAATAGTTTAACTTTTTACCTGTCCATTCCTCCTCTGGAATGCCACCATCCAAAGAAATTGAAGGTCCTTTGTTTATCAAGTAAACAATAGTATCTACAACATCTGCCAAAAAATGTAAAAGAAACCCAACATGCAATCGCATACTCCTTGAATGCTCCATTATTGTCTTGTTCATCTTTTCTAACACACCATTTTCTTGTGGTGTTCCTGGAACTATCTCCTCTCTATGAATCCCATGATATGAACAGTAATCATCAAACTCCTTGTTGCAATATTCACCTCCAATGTCTTATCTAAGACACTTGAACCTTTTTCCTATCTCATTCTCAACCAAAGCATTCCATTTCTTAAAAGTGTAAAAAACATTAGATTTGTGTTGAATGCAATAAACCCAAGTTTTTATAGTTGCATCATCAATAAAAGTAACATGATAACGAGATCCACCAAGAGACGATACCTGAGCTGGTCCCCATACATCTATATGCACAAGCTCTAATCTTTCACTCTTCTTTTCTTTTCCAACTCTGAGAAATCTAACTCTCTTTTGTTTTCCATATACACAATGCTCATAGAAATCCAAATCAATTTGTTTAAGATCTGTAAACAAATTCATTTTGTGAAGTATCTGCATCGCATTCTCACTCATGTGTCCAAGCTTATGATTCCAAAGTGTTGTATCCACTCATGTAGAAGATAAAGAGATACAAGAATTACTATTACCAGTACATAAATACAATGTACCTACCTTCTCTCCTTTTTCTATTACCAATGATTCTTTGGTGACCTTCCACGCCTTATCTGTAAATATAGATATACATCCTTCACTTGTGAACTACCTTGTTGAAATTAGATTTTTCCTTATATCTGGAACATGTCTTACCTCTTTCAACAACCATTGGTTTCCATTCTTTTTCTTTATTTGTACCCCACCCATTCCAACAATTTTGCATGGTGCATCATCACCCAAATGAACCTGTCCAAAATCCCCTTGAACATAATCTAGAAAATCTTTCCTATGGGGTGTGGCATGAAATGAAGCCCATGAATCTACTACCCAAGACTGAGAAATATTATCTACATAAAGAATCAATGCATCTTGTAACACATCACCTATTACATTTGCTTCTTGATTTTTCTCTTGTTGTCCATCTCTTTGATTCTTTGTAACTTTGCAGTCTTTCTTCATATGTCCTTTCTTCCCACAATTCCAACACTATATCTTTACCAGTCTGGATTTGGATATTCCCTTCCTAGAATTCCCACGGTTCCCTAAGCCCTTTCCTCTATCCTTTTGTCTTCCCTTGTTCTCCATGTTTAACACATTACTTGATGTCTCACCTGTGCTTTTCCATTGCAATTCCTCGCTAAGGCTAACACCAACAACATCATCAAATTTTAGAGTGTTTGAACCAAAGACAAAGTTAATTACAGCCATGAACAAGCCATTCCAACTTTCTGGCAATGAACATAGGATTAGAAGATCCTTGAACTCATCATCAAAATCCACTTTTATAGAACTTAGCTGATTAGTAACTGTATTAAATTCATTTAAATGATTTGCAATAGAACCACCTTCTAACCTCTTCATATTAAATAATCGCTTCATTAGAAATACCTTATTGGATGCCAAGGGTTTTTCATACATTTTAGCTAATGTGTCCATCAAGTCCTTCATTGTATTTTCTTTATAAATATTGAAAGCCACTGACACTAGCAGGCTCAACTGTATCATTCCTAGTGCCTCTCTGTCAAGAACCTCCCATTATTCATCCTTCATGGTCATCGACTTCTTTGCTATTCCACCCAATGGTAGGAATAGATCCTTCTGATATAAATAATATTCTATCTACATCTTCCATAACTAGTAGTTTTTGCTATTAAATTTTTCAACCATAAACTTTCCATCTTCTGTCATTTCTCCCACTCGAACCAGGAACCCTCTTTTCCTGCGAGTTACCTTTCGCTCTGATACCAGTGTTAGAAAAATAGGATCGTGGAGCAATAAAATGAAACAAATTTTGAAATAAAACATAGAAGATACACAATACAATAGAGACACAGATATTCTTGGTTCACCCAATGTGGCATACTTCCACCAGAGAAATTTCCAGGTCCTTCCTTTTTATTATCCAACAAAATGAAGGGATACAACCTACAGCTCAACTGTTGTAACTTCCTCTTCTTCCTCTCACAATATCCTCTCTTAGAATACAATAATAACACACATACACATCTGAAATACAATTCCCTCATAAAAGAGGGTTTCCTTCTAGGGAAAAAATCCCTAAAATAACTTCTACCGCCAGATCTATGACCTTATAATGAACAAGGCAAATTGACTATGAACTTACAATATTTTACAATGCAATTTTTCCCAGTATTTCTCTTTGGGAGTGCTGCCCACGAATCCCCCGCCAGAAGGGCTACAAAAATTGTCAGCCACCCCCCAGACCCCCCTGGCAATAGTTGTAGGGGGTAAATCCCCCCCACACCCCCTCGTTAGGGTATGGCATCCAAGAATTACTGAAACAAACCTTTGAATCATGAAGATGATCAGGCTCCACAACCAACAAATTGTCCTATACTCAATCCCCCAATCAATAGGTGCATATAATTCATTGTTAGATGGTCCACAAGGAATTTTCTCAACTAACTCCTCTATAATTAAGCCTTAAGCCAAAAGAAACGACTCATGATCCCTACAATGCAAAACAAGTGCATGATCAAAACCCCCTTTGTCAATCCTCTCCTCAAACAAGTTTTATGATATTCTCTCATCCACCAAATCATCCCCATCATTGTCATCCTCCATGCATAGATCCCACCCTTTGTCATACTTGGGTACAATCATATCTGCATCATCATATATGTCATAAACATGATGAAGTGTTTAATCCATGTTATAGTTAGGTATGCTTGATCCTCCATCATCATAAGCATCATACATAGGGAGAGATGTTGAATCCTCAACATTGGTTGATCAAAAAGTTGCATCATGTGTGTTTTCAACCTGTCCATCATATTTTATAGTGCCATGGGTCTCATGAGATATCTCTAATGGTGTGCTAGATGTTGTTGTCTCACTATTACACACATTCTCAACATTATTAGATGCATGCTCCTCCACCTATCCTTTATGCTCACTTCTCTATAATTTTTTCCGTTCCTTTAAAGGAATCATCATCCACATTCTTGGGGCAACATATGTACTTAAGGGTGAAATAGATTTTAAAGGAAAAAGATGTACATATTTTCTCATCCAATGCAAGATACCCCTCGTAGTGGTAAGCCATGTTTTTAATTCCTGCTAGACTCTTCGAGATGTTAGCCATAGGATATGGATCTTCCTCCATCCCATTTAACCACATGAGTGAAAACCCTAATACCATATTTTATTACACATGTATGAAATTATACAATTTGAATTAGTTCCCACAGTTTCCCCTCACTGTAAATCACGTGGATTCTTCTGGATAAACCCTGAAAATTTGTCGAATTAAAATGTTAATAACTTTACTTCATGGACTCTGTTTTGGTCAATTTTTTTTTAATTGGTTATTTTTACAACAAGAATTAAAATATAAAAATTGTTTTGGAAAATTCTTCTAAAAAACTTTATGAATTTAATCTAAAATGTGTCGCCCCCTTTTTCTGCAAAAAAACCCCCAAAAAAAATCCCTTCTTTGGCCAAGAAAGTTCTCTGATGCAATCACAGGTTGGCAAGATTACCAACTTTGATACCACTATAATATATTCAATAGAATGGGCTGGGATATCATGTCCTTCTATGCAATAAGTGTTATTTATTCTCTAATCCAGTTGACAAATTTTAACAAACAATTTGCATGAATTCTACTAATAGACATTTTATCAAACATATTGCATGTAATACAAATACACCAGAAATAGAAGGGACAATATGTGGTATAATGTATATATTTTTTCTAGATAAACATCATGTGATTGGTTTTTGAAACGTCCAATGTTTCAAGTGGACACTCCACCCATCATTGGGGACAGTAACAAGCTCAAGAGTGATAAACAAGTGTTGAGGTTTTATATTTAAATATTAGGTTAAAAGGGTGATCATTGAGTAGGGAAAGAAAATTAAACAACGGAGTCAAACTAGTTGTTAAGTTTAAAAATAATTAATTGACCAAGTCAAAATTAAAGGTAATGAATTATGGGAGAAAATAAATAAATGTAGAGATAAAATTATTCGTTAAGAATGAAGAGTATTTAATAGGTTGGAGATAATTAAACAAAAAATACAATTTTTTTTCTGAATTAGACAAACTTGTTTATGTTTTGGTAGTTGCGGGAGGTATTAACCTCCAAGTGTAACCTTTGTAATTAGAATATAATGTTATGGAAGTAAGAGGACCATTAAAAAAATGTATGGAAACCCTAGAAGAGATGTAGGCCAAAGGAGAATAATAATAAATAAATAGAAAACCCCAAAAAGAGAAGTTGGCCCTGTGAGAAAAAGTCAAAGTAAATTACATTTGCCAGAAAAGACAGGTCGATCCTAGGGAAAAAGTTCACTGGAAGAATACATGTAAATAAGGTGGCACCTTATCTCATTTACACACTCTCCCTCAACAGAAGGAGGGCACAAGTTTGAGGAGCAGGACCTGCAGCAGTTGCAGTTGCAGCAAAAGGAGGAGCAAGTCTGGAGAGGGTGGTGCAACAGTTGTCGTGGTGTAATATTAGTATTTCTAGTATCTCTCTTGTGTGCTTCTCTTGGTAAAGGTATAATTCTATTAGTAGAGGTATGTTCTCTTGGTATTATGTTGTTGCTGTAGTAGTGGTGTTTCTGGTTAGGATTTGTCTATTGGTTTTAGTGTGGACTTGCTAGAATCATTCTATCTAAGAAAAGGTTAGTGTGCTCGGGGTTGGAATATGTGAATGCCTATGGTTGGGTGACAATGATGTGACATTGTCTATGGTTAAACAAGCATACTAAAATTTTAACATGGAATCAGAGTTGGTTTCCTTCGTAACAGTCTAAACACTAGAAGGAAGATCCTCAATTTCCCCCATTGTCAAGCTCGTTAAGCACTTACTTAACCCACTATGAAGGTCTCCTAAGGAGGGAGCATATTTTCCCCAGATCAGATCTACAATCTTTCCCTAGATCATCTCGCTAGCCATTTTTTCGACATTTAGGGTTTTTGGATTTGCAACAACAGAAAAACCTAACCCAAATTAGTTAGGCACTTTCAATGAAGATTTGGGCCTAATGTTTTGGTTATCCTAGTGCACTCTACCCTAGCACATCTCCAACGATCTTCAGATTGCAAGTTGGAGCACTTTGAAATTTTTGGGTTTGTCATTACTTTTCGTTGTTTTCAGATGGTGACGCTGCCTGTCATTGTTTTCTGCTGCTGCCGGAGGTATGTACTTGTATATGTTTAAACTGTATCACTATCTTGAGGTTGTTTGCAGAAAAAGGGATCTTTTTTGCAAGGAACAATAGTAGATCTAGAGGGATCTCAGATCCATCACATTCAGAGAAACAACAAACTCCAGGTTTGATTGTTTTGATATGCCTCTAGTTGTTATAGAATTATTGTGATATTTTGAAAATCCAAGTTTCTTTTTGATCTATTGAAGTTATGATTATTTCTCGTCAAAGTTAAAGTTATAAGTTGACCTTATTCAAAGTATTAGATAGATTGAGGTTGACGTTTTAGAGTTTAATTGCATAATATTCTCTAACTTATATTTATGTCAAGAAAGCATATTGTCTTAGTACAGGGGATAGGTTGGAGAGAGTGCTTGTCATCTTGAGTGAAGGAGACTTGGAATAAAAAAAACAACACTCATTCTTGAAGATAAGACTATAGGTTCCAGGTTTGATTGATTAAATTGGTAAGTCTCCAATTTGCACATATCAAGTTTGATAATTGTTGCATTATAAGTAAACACTATAGTTGTGACAACAATATTTGAAAGGTTTTGTTACTTCTAGGTACAATGAATACTTGGTAGCATGTGAGTATTATTGATATAAATGCTTATTGTACTTGTTTTCAAGATGAACTAACATCTCCTCTAGGAGATACTTCTTGTTTTGCTTCTAGATAGGTCACCTTGGTAATGCTATGATGATTACCATGAAATTGTCTTTTATTCTTGTTAACATAGACATGTTCTTATGAAAATTCTATTGGAAATACTTTTTCTCTTGTTTCTCTGATCTCGGGCAGGTTATCTTGTAAATTCCATGGAGGTTACCATGGAGATATTGTTGTTCTTGTTTTCTTGTTCCAGGCAGGTTACTCTGGAGGAATGATTGGTCACAACACTAGAAGATTGTTGTTCCTATTTCTTATTATTGAATTTTTATTTTGACTCTTGTTCTAGGAAGGTCACAAGTGATAGCTCTGAGAAGGAGCTACTATGATGATTGTTCTCGTTATTGTTTTTATTATTATTATAAGAATATTATTCATGTTTATTGTTTTCCCTTGTTGTTGGTCTTGTTCCGAGCATGTCATAGGTGATAAATCTGAGGAGAGATATAGTGATGGTTGCAGGAGGCAATATATTAGATGGTCTCTAGTTGGAGCCATGGAGCACACTATCCAAATAAGAAGTTGTTTACAGGACCCTATACATCCATGTACCAAAGAAAAATCGGAGGAAGTTAAAACCTTCTGGAAAGGGTACTTTTGCAAGATACAAATTATATCATATGGAGATTGATTGTAAGGAGAAGAAGGCTCCAAAGATGATCGAATGGATCCATTTAGTGTAGAGTTAGTAGAGCTAGAAGGGCCTACCCAGAATAATTGTAGTAACTAGGAAGAGACCAACATGGTCCTGTGACACTTTGTAGGATGCAAAGATATATGGCATCGATGAGCCATATCATGAGAAGGAAAATATGGCTCCACTAGTGGTGAGGCAGGTGGCCACACCAAGTACCAACTCAGAAGGATATGGATTTAAGAGAAGTTATCCTATTGGAATATTGTGTGTTGTCATTGATGTCAACCCTAGTCATTGGTTGTAGTCATTAATGTCAACCCTAGTCATTGGATTTTGGACTGAACAGTTGATCGAAGTACATAGACATGAAGGAAATTACACATTGTAACACACCTACTATGGAAAACTAAAATTTTTGGCTTTTCCTTCTCTTCTCCAAGGAACAAAATCCCTGAATTCTTATGGGGCCTGTTGCAAACCCTACCATCCCTTATCCGTACCTACATGACCATCAACGATGACCATAGGCCTTACCAGAGAGGTGCTCCCGATTTTCTCATTTCGGGAAATTGCGAAGCATGTATTCCCCTATTCCTTGGCTTTTGAGGCACTGAAAGCCGAAAGGAACCAACAGTTCATCACAACTAATAACGCCTCGGATTGAAGCCTGGCACTCCACCTTTAGGGGTTTTGCATACTGGGTTTTCGCAGTATAAGAGGGAGAGGGTCTCCTACCCTTCAGTTTTTTGGGTGCTGAAACACCGAAAACCCTATATCTGCCAAACTCATTTCAGGGTTTCATCCATTGAAATTTCATGTCTAGCGGATACAAGGAAAACTGACCTTTGGAGATCCTGGGTACCGAAACGCTGAAATACCAAAACCACATGTGCAAGTCCATTTTATGATTTCACCTATTAGGAATTCATGATATGCAAGGACAAGAGGGTTTCACATACCGGGTTTCCTGGGAGCCGAAACTACGAAACATCATAACCTGTCCACGCTCTATCATTTTGGGATTTCGTAAGTCAGAATTTTGGGACTGGCGAGTGCAAGAGACTTGCCCTTAAATATTTCGAGTTCCAAAACACTGAAACATTGTATCTCACTCACACTGTTATCATTTCAAGGTTTCGCAAGTCGGGAATTCGCAACATGTGAATACAAGGAAATTGGCCCTTGGGTATCTCGGGTGCCGAAACGCCGAAACACCAAACTCTAACCATGATGTACCATTTTTGGGTTTCGCAAGTCGAGATTTCAGGATTGGCAAGTACAAGAGACTTGCCCTTATATATCCCAGGTGTCGAAACACTGTATCTCATCTGCGTTGTTATCATTTCAGGGTTTTGCAAGTCAGAAGTTTGCGACATGTTAATACAAGGAAACTGGCCCTTGGATATCCTAGGTGCCAAAACGTCGAAATAACGAGATCTAAGAGAAGTACTCTCCCTCATGCAGGGTTTTAAAACTTAAGCCATAAAAATCCTCCTTCGGGTTCTCGGGTAACTTTCACTAGGTTCAAAGACCATACTGAAAGGTCTTCTTAAATCATCGAGCTTATTAACTTTTGTGATAGGTAAAAACAAACTCAAGGGTTTACTAAGACGGTAGTTCTTTCCAAGAAATTACCCCGGCTCTGTAATGTAAGGGAACGATCCCGAAAGGGTGTCCATGTGGGGAAATTTATCTAGGGCATCATGTGATACAAATAAGGGAAACAAATCTCTCGAGAACGGACTTGGAAACTGAATTCGTTCAAATACATATATCTATATCTATATAAACCGAATGTGGTCATTCTAATATATGCATGTAACCGTCGTTTCCGACCAATACATTATGCAAGTATTTCTATATAGAAACCATCTATAATTTCACAAACTAGGAGCATACATTTTAGAATATTCAACTCAAGATACAGGATATAACACTTATCGAAAAACACTGGGTGTGATGCAACTGCTGAGAGGGGTGCTCATTTCCACCCAACCGTAGGCTTAGCGATTCCGAATAGATTTACCACTAGCCACCCCCTAGCTAGACCACAATGCTTGGGACTCGGTCTCTTATTTCCCGTTCGTTGGAAGTCAAGAACGAAGGTTACTCTCCTTCTCCTCTACTCAAGACTTGTTGTATTTCCCAAAGTTCCTTTGGTTCTCCTTCTGTGATTCCGGTTGCATCCCCTCTCCCCACACTTCCTTTCTTGCTTTGTCCTGCAAGATTGCATGTGGCACGAATTCCCCTGTAGTGGTCAGGTCTGAAGGCTTCTACAGATGGGTGTTCACCCCCATCCCCTCATTAACTCATGAGGAGCCTCCCCACCTACCATCCTGGTGAGTAATTCATTCCAGGGCCAAAGAGTAGCTTTGGTCTTTGAGCCAGTAAAGACCAACATGGTATTGGTTTGGTGGAAGTTAACACCACCATTCCAGGTGCCTTCCACCACCTTTCATCAGCCATCGTGGTCTCTTTTTTTAGCACACCCCCCTCTTAGTAGTCATGCAACAT
>SNQJ01S0110922.1:26973-55885 GCA_010110895.2 Picea sitchensis | reverse complement strand
AAACCCTCTTTTATGAGGGAACTTTATTGCGGTTGTATATGTGTGTGATTGTTGTATTCTAAGAGAGGAGTCTGTGAGAGGAAGAAGAGGAAGTTATAACACTTGAGCTATAGGTTGTATCCCTTAATTTTGATGGATAATAAAAAAGGAAGGACTTGGTAATTTCTCTAGTGGACATAGCCCACACTTGGTAAACCATGTATATCTGTGTCTCTATTGTATTATGTATCTTCTGTGTTTTATTTCCGCATTTGTTTTAGTTTATTGCTCCAAGAGCCTATTTTTCTAACACAATTGTGGATACATTAGTTTGGGACCCATGTTCAGTTGATATTAGTGGATTGACTGATACAGTGGCCCATATAAGACACATGGTGGTACATGATGATACAGTGGCCCATATAGGACACAAGGTGGTACATGATGATACAATGGCCCATATAGGCCACATGGTGGTACATGATGATACAATTTTGTGCAATGGCATACATCAATATACAACTGTGTAAGGTGGTATACAGTGGGTTTTTTGAATGACTCCCCTAGGGAGACCTCTAGATAGGGAATTTGAGCATACCCTTGACTTTGTATAGTCCAAGGATAAAGAGTGGATGGATGATCTTCATTAAGCAACATATTCCTCGAAGATTGATCTTAGATCATGATATCATCAGGAAGGGGATAGGGACCTCGACATGATAGATGATTTACATTATGCCCAAGTGATCAGGATGTAAAAACACATCAAGAGGAGATCCATGACACATTGGCTCATAGGGATTTCATCTAATTGGAAAACCCACCTTCTGGTGAAATATTCCAAGGATTAGTTTTCTTTCGATTTGATGGTTGGTCACATTCATGATGACAAGTATAGAGTGGTGGATGACACAATCTACTACAGAGGTAACATATACTTAGTTCTGAAATCCACACTTGGAGAGGAAATCATGAGGGATATGAATGATACACCCTTGGTAGGACATATTGGGTACTTCAGGACTTACCAACAGATCAGAGAGAGGTTCTCATGGAAGGGCCTCAAGGATGATGTGTTGAGACACGTGAAGGAGTGCAAGACTTGTCATTAGAAAGAGTCAGAAGTGTATGACAAAGACTACATTTATTTCATTGATTGTCGGTGGACGAAGTTGACACATTTATTCACGAGTCCATCAGAGTATGAGGCATCACAAACAATAGAGTTTTTTTTCAGAGAGGTGTCAAGACTCCATGGGTTGTTTGAGTACATTGACAATGTTCGAGAAAACACATTTTCCAGTATAGTTTGGTAGGGTTATGTGGATTGGCAGGAGGAGAGTTGACTCATAGTACCTTGTTTTCATCAGTTATATGCGAGACTCAACATATTAGGCTTCCAATGGTTATCAATGTATCACAATTGAAGTCGATTTCTATGAGCCATAATGGACTGCTAGTTTGGACGTGGGTTCCCAAAACTCATATGATTGGTGTGTTTCACTCTTGGGATGCTCCGAGAGGAAATGGTGGGGCGCATGCTATATGGAAGGATATGATTTCTTTGTCGATACCCAGGATCATGTATGAAGGTGGACTTGTATATTTTGATTTCACTAAGGTGCATCTACAGGATATGATCCATAGTAGTGGGGTCGTGTCTTCTTTACATTACAACTTGGGGTTCTAGAAGTGGAGGTTGCAATCAAGATATGAGGGTCAAAAAATTATGATCAAAGTGGTGTAGTTTCAACATGATGGTTCCTCGAGGAGATTATCTTGGGACCTTAGGACTATAGTGTTTGACAACTCGGTAGTCGATACAGACGAGATGACTAATTTTCACTTTCAAGAGCTTACTCTTGAGATGCTTAGGATTGGTTTCTTGGAGGAGCGGTATTCTGAGAAGTTCAATGAGTTTATGTAGCTTATGATTGTCTATCTTATCAGGGGCAATTAGATGGATTCTTGTATCAACACCTTGCATATTAGTGTGTTGATGGGTTCAACTTTTCCTGGCAATAGCAAGGGGTACTCCCTAGTATATGGTCCCAATTAGACTATACACGTTTTGGTTTAGGAGTCCCATCTATAATTTGGCCTGGTTGCCATTTATTGTTATCTAATGGTTTTATTACCGGTTACGGTCCGATATACCGATAATGTGGGTGGATTCAATGCAAATATGTTGATGAAGACTATGTATGTAGGGAAAACTAATCTATCACTAATATATGATAACATATCCTATCTAGGAGCATGCTAAAGTAACCTATGAGTTATAATGCAACCAAAACTTTGCAAAAACTTTAATACAATAGGTTGTATAAAAGGATAAAGATTGGAAACAATAACATACATATGTGTATAATCATATTAGTCTAGATCACAACAACATATACTGTAATAACTCACAAAACTCAAGGTGTGAAAATATTCAAATAAACACCAATAACTATAGAATGATTAAGGTTGCATAAGAATTAGTTTACAACAAACAAATCATTCTTACAGTCCATAGAAACAAAAAATATCTTCACTTTAAGTAGTTCAAATCTTCGATCAACTTCTACACAAAATTCCTTCTATAACATGCTGGCCCTGGGGGATTCTCAATATTCATTAACACTGTATAAGTTCTCGAAAATGTTCTTGGGTCTATACAATGCTTGAAAAGCCAAAATAAGTCCTTGTTCAAGGAGTCTCTATTCTATTTTATACAAAAATTAGTAACTCCTATTTGTCTTTTCACCTTCTTCTTGAAGAGGCAGTTACAAAACTGGTCACATTCACTTCTCTCATGACAAGCAGAAAGAAGGATGAAATTTGAGGTAGTTAGGAAAAAGACGAAAGAAAAAGCAATCGTTTGTCTTTTTCCTATGAAACTTTATCTGGAGATAAGCTATCCAAAATTCCAATTGGTTATACAGTCACTCAATCCTCCTGTAAGATAATTATTCCAGCATTGATTCAATCATGGTGATGCTATCATCCAGGGCACTCATATCTTTATCCAATCTTGTCATCTAAGCCTGTATCATAATATGGAGCTTCATTGGCTATAGTAAATGCTGATAAATAAGATTAGTTGAGAAAAAGGTTGACACTTCGACTATTTGTATCCTTTTACTCGTAGTTTCTTGAACTGAATTCACTAAATCTTCCATGACCAAATTCTTCCCAAGTTCATCTAACCTTGGGAGATGATCATTCCTTATCAATTCTTGAGCAACTTTGTGGGTTATTGAACATATCCCCATTGCTTTGGTTACTTATTTGTTTGCATGTTTCCCTACTTGTTGCAATGATCTAACACATATATTTTTGTCTTCCTAGCTAATTTAGAGGGTCTATACAACTCCAAAGGCGCGTCAGGATTCTCCGCTATCTAGGTATCAATGTTTCCTATACCTTTTTGTATAGTGTTGTATTGTGTCAACTGCATTTGTATCTGGTCTCTTTTTTCAATAATTGTTGCAGCTATATTTTGGAAGAGATGCAGGTTGGAATACATATCAATGATGGCACCTTCCAGATCATTCCTCACATTTTTTGTGTGGGTTTTCCTCTCCAAAATGGTAGGAAAGCAAGATGTCTACTTCTGCCTGGGCTTGTTTGGTGTTTTCAAAGAAGGAGTTTCCAATGTAAAGAGGTAATGGAGGCCAAATGGATTTATTTAATCTATATAGCATTCCTCTGACCCCATGTATGATGGTTTGATATGCTACTTCCATGAGCAAAATCTTGTCAGGGACGGACCTTTCCTCTTCAAAATGGTACGAAAGCAAGATGTCTACTTCTGCGTGGGATTTTTGGTGTATTCAAAGAAGTAGTTGCCAATGTAAAGATGTAATGGAGGCCAAATGGCTTTCTTTGATCTATATAACATTCCTCCGACCCTATGTACGATGGTTTGATATGCTACTTCCTAGAGAACAAGCTTGTCGGGGACGAACCAAGGAATTAGATGTGGTGGTTTCATTGCATCGAATATCCTTATATATGTACCACGTTCCATTAAATACCAATCCCCAATCCTTCTTATAACTGTTATGGCCTTGTCGCTCATAAAAAGTGGGGAGGCATAAAAAATAAACTCATACAATGGGCCAAGGATGTGTTCATAGATCCTTTGATAATCTATTTGAAATTTATGCTCTGAAAGCACTGTTTGGTAGATATGGATAGCGACATCAATGGGAAACTAACTCCACCCCATTTTTGGGTACCTATAAGTGATGCACATTATGTCTAGAAGGTATGAAGACATATGGAAACTGGGGAAGCTCCCTGGTTGTGCTTGTGTAACTTTTGAAATAACATCTTTGAGATTCTCAGACAATATGTCTCACCAGTTGAATGAGGCCCCTACATCTGCACATAAATAACTTAAGGGCATATAAGACAAGGGAAAGTGGGTGGCATCTGGTTCCCCATACAACCTGCACAACATGGCCACCATATATTGCTAGGGTCTTCTTATATTGGTTGTGGGGTATCAACTCTTGGGCCGCTATGTTAACTACTTGCCTTCTTTATACCACGTGGGGAATAAATCCTTCAATGTGAGCTCCAATTTGCTAAGGAACTGACTATCTAGATTTTTGTTTCTCGCCTCAATATGGTAACACTTAGCTAAATCACTAGGCCTGAATGAAGATATCAAATCTCTTCTTTCATTAAATATGTACCTACTATATACGTTTGCATTTTTCAAAATCCAAGAAATGGTGTCCGCACAAGGGAAAATTGTTGAATGTGCTACCACTCTGAAAATTCTAGATTTTTTGATGTTATTGAATACCTGGAGCTCACCTAGGTCCTCTTCTTTCATAGAGAAGTTTGATTTCTTGGACATATAATATAATTCTCCCCATTTTAAGGTTTCTTCGTATTTGTCTAGAAGTCCCGACATATCATCATAAACTACCCCGACACTTACTATTTATACTGTCTGTTGAGAGTTGCCAAATGGTTCAGCCCCTGCTGGTTTCATCATTATTTTCTTTCATGGTGACATGTATGAACCTGCAGATAGGCTAAATTTGGAGCATGTTATTTGAAAACAGTTAAATGATCAAAACAATAATAAGGATTAATGAAAACTAGCCATGGCTTGCTGATTCTCATAAATGTCAAGTTAATAGCAAACAATATTGTTATATTCCAAAATGCCTTATCTGTGCATACAAGACATTGGCCCTTCCTTTTGCATACTTTTCCAAAACAATGTTGAAGCTTCCTCTTAAAAAACCATTTTTTGGAGAGTGTGCATGCCCTACTGAACTTATAGCCCACATATACATGCGTGTTGCATGCTAGTTAGCCCATGTACACATGCATGTTGCATACTAGATGGCTCATGTTTACCTCCAAAAGTTGCAAAAAATACAGAATTGCGCAAAATTCAGCGGATTTTACAGGCTATGGAAGTTTTCCTAACCATTTTACCCCTTGTAGCCCATCCCCAAACCGAATAACCATCTTTTTCTCATATAAAAGGAGGTCTTGGAGTGTCAATTATGATAATAAGAAAGAGAATAAGAAAAATTTGCCAAAATCCATTCCCTTTCTTATCCCAAGATTTGCATCCCATTCTGAGTTTTAGCCTCAACCTTCCCCTACAACATTTCTCCTTATGCAACCCTTCATCCTTCCCTTGGTGATAAGTTGGTTGTGAGAAGATAACGTGGGATTGATGCACCTGGAGCCACGACAGAGGATCCTGGACTTGGTTCGTGGAGCAGTCACCAACAATGGTTGTAATCGATTTTTTCTTAAAATTGAATAAAAGAGTTCATCCTTGTCCCAAAATATCATGTTTGTATGATTTTGTTGATTTATACATTTATATGTATGTCTAAACTTTTAAAGTGATCAGTAGAGATCGTATATGTAGTTTCATTGTATTCCTAATCTTTTGTAGGTTAGCTTTGGGAGGAGATCCGTGATCTAGGAGGATGAAACAAGTGAAAGAGGCCTACACCAACTGTAAGGACTAAAGGTGCACTCATTAACCCTCTTTCCTCTCTCTCGTCACTTTGTTTAGATGGTTTTGGGGCATCTTAAGGGTAGAACAATCTTTTAAGGGAGTTAGTTCTCTTCCTTTACCTTAGACCTAATATAGGGGGATTTTCCTCATAGAAGAATTGGCGACTCCACTGGGGAGTCTCTGTAGGGTCTTGTTGATGGGCGAAATCGACCATCCGTCAACTGAGAGAGTGGAACCGGTCCGGGGTTGTCTAATAACCCAAGCCGTTTGGAATGAACCACCCTGACGGGTTTAGCGGCTCCGTTAGCCGATCTAAGGTCCTAAGAAAATAAAAGAAAACTAATCTAAATTAATTAATCTAACTAAAACTAAATAAAACAAACTAAACTAAAACTAATTACTAAAACAAACTAAACTAATCTAACTACTCTATATATACAATCTACTAACTACTACTATACTAACTAACTAATTAACTATCTTACTACTATCTGAAATATAACTTATTCACAAAATGTACAATATCTACAATTTACAGATTTAAATAAAACCTGAAAAACTCATTTGCATTCTGCCCTAAGACAGTACAAGATATTTTTGTTGATTTTATAATTTTATGAACAGAAATAAAACAGAAAACTAACTAAACTAAATCACTAATTCTAAACTACACATGTATCTAACTAAACTAATAATAAATATACTAAACAAATACATAACAAATTGACCTGGAAGCGCTCCAGGTTTGTCCTATGTATGATGACTATGCTAGCAGATCGGAGGAAGGAAACTCACACCGAATAATTCAGAAGCTTCTCATAAACGATAGTTGCAGTGCTCTTTAAGGTTGTTTACAGGACAAACAAGACATAAAAATCACAACAATCATATGATATATAAATCTCCACAATTAGGTAAACCTGTTATGCAAAGATCTATACTTAATAATTCAATTGATGAAGAAGAGAAATCTGTCATTCACAAACTGAATCAAGTAATTGTTGTATTTTTAAGTACTGGAAGAAATCAAATATGGATCAAATTAATTAAATCATATCACTTTGAAAAAGACTAAGATAGCTAAAGTAGTCATTAATCAAATGCAAATTGATAAACATGAACATGAGACAAAAGATTGATAATATGAAAGCGAAAGCTGTAGCAGAACATCAACTTCTATCTCAGTCTATATTAGATATCCATAATCCTGGTTCTCCCACAAGCGAGGATGATCCTTATTACAAAAATAATAAGTATTTAAAGGTTTTCCACAGGGTAAAACCTCCCTGTGGAAGTTATAAAACTGTTTGCATAAAATCTGGGAAGATATCCCAAAGTCACTAAACTAGGAAACTAAAATAAAAGTAAAATATCCAAATATTCTCTAGATTGTCCATCAAATCCCATGCAATTCAAATTCACATGAAAAGGACCAAAAATGAACAAATTAGAAGGATATTTTATTAATAAAATGATAAAAAATCTAACTCTATAGACTAGCTACAGAATCATCTGATTCTGTAGCTGGTCTAAATAAGGCACAGAATCAACAATGAAATTAATTGAAAATCTCTTAAAGAATTCCATTTAATTGACATCCAATAGCCATTTGAAAACGAATCATTTAATTTGAGTCTATTATAATATTCGAAATCAAATAGGATCTAAATCAATTAAATGACCACAGACATAGGCATACTCTGTTTTGTTTGTTACCTGAAAGTCGGGTGACAAAATCATATGGAACAACAATGCGATCGTTTTATAACAAATCGAATTCAACATAATCAAAACAAATGGCAAGCAACTGTTACACTGCCTTGTCAACAGGAAATATGAATTCGACAAGATCATCATAATAACTATTTTAATATAGCAAACGACTCATGCCACAAGTAGATTAACTCGCGCTGGTGGGCAAATCGATTCAAATAAAGTCGTAACAGGATCGATTGATAGCAACAGAATTCGTAATTGGTTATTGAAAATTGGGGAAACAAGATTGATTGTCTTTGATCGAAATCGTTCCAATCAAACGAATTATAACTGGGTTTGACCAATTCGTTTTACACATTTAAAATCAAACAACAACAATTACAATCGGGATCCAATCCCTAAAAATGATCGAACTAACAACTATCCAATCAAGAAAATTAATCGGCTAGGTTTAGCATAGTCATTTCAAATCATAATCTTTCATGATTCGGGCGTATTTCCACAGGTTTAAAGAGATCATTGTTTTTATAAAAACAAATTAGTTCTTTCCAAATTTAAATTGAACAGAGTGGTACTCATGATTTGGAAAATCATATGACACAGCATATCGTAAAAATTACACTCCCGAAATCACTTACCAATCACAGCATACGAATCATGACAAAATCGAATCCAGGCATAATTGTATTCTAAATTGAGCATGGAAACTTCCTGTTCGGAGTGGATACAAAACGAATTGAATAAAAAACACACCATTAATTTTGTTACTTCAATCAGAAAAACTTAGCAAATGAAATCCAGATGAAAACCATTCAAATCCAATAAAAATCTATGAGCAAATCGTATATCAAATTGGAATTCCTCTTATTTTTAGTAAAAACGAAGCCATGTACAGGATGATCACCGAATGACAGAGGCATTTTGATGAGTGACTGAGCTATTTAAAAACAGAATTCAAATCATTATATTAACCTTGATTATTCACAAAACAAAAACGATGTCAAATTTTCATACCTGTACAGTGACGAAACGGCTTGATTATGCCAATTTAGAGTTGACAACAGCTTTGGCTGACTCAACGTTTTTGAAAAGGATGGAGCATGTTGTCTTCTGCTTTTTATCAGCTACTTGGAGCTTGGCTCTTTGACTGGTTAGCACTGTAATTTGATCTTCCAGCGATTGAATTTTCGATTGCAGGATGGGAACATCAATGTAGTATCGCTCTAACCATGAATCGCACTGGTCACAGGGAGACTGTGTGGGTTTTGAAAGAGCAGGCGAGGGTTTGGACACATGGTTGAGGGTTTCGTTAGGCAACTTAATATCAGGGTAGCCAGGGTTATCCCTTAGGCAAGGGGGAATATTCGTCATGAAATCGTAAGGTGGATCAGGACATAAACCCTGCGAGTAAGGATACTCATCGGCTAAAAAACGTTCAATGTCAGAATCAGAATCCTCACTTAGAACTATGGGTTTTGACTCAGCAGAGGGTTTAGGCTTATTCCTGGCCATCCGTGAAATCAAACGAGTGTTCTTTTTACCCTTAGTGTTAGCAGTAGGGTTCGCCTTGGGCTTTTTTCTCATAGGCTTTTTAATAGCCTCGTCATTCTTAGTTACAGCGTCGGGTAAGTCGATAGGAGGGTAGGCGGAAGGCTTAGGAGTAGGCAATAGGATATGGAAGGGCACCGGGGGTACAACCTTGACTTCACTCATCACAGGTTTGTCAACCTGTATAGGGTTCGGATCCTCAAAACCATTCCGAGCAACGAAAGTTCCCCAACTATCACCATACAAACTTAAATGATAAACAATGATAATTTTGATAAGTCCATGGTGGAACAGGCTGCTGTCAGCCTTCTACCTTTTAAATCTTTTTGACATTTTATATAGGCTACGATGAAAGTAAAAGGGCATATCCAATGAGTATCCCATGAAATTCATAAGAAAACGCAGGTGGTAGAGAAACACAAGTCCGTATCAACCTTCACAAGTCATGAACTGTTTGATTACCTTCAAAGTATCGTGCCATCATGGTTTGAGTGCAGAGATGGGCATACCTCTGTCACAAGAGGTGACTTTGCGTGAGAGGAACAATAGTGTCCATGGCACCTCCTCGACCTTACAATTTTTGAACCAATGCTAGCCTGTAGCAGGTAACCCTGTAGTGGATCTAATAAATCCCTCATCAATTTTTAACTGTATGTCTCCCACCTTGGCTCTACAGCCATCGAAAGTCATGGAAAACTGTCATGCTACAGCTAGATTAAAACCCTCAAATTGTTTTACGAAGGTAAGACATCCATTATCCTCCAAGTCTTTGTGAGCATTGTCAAACATTAATAGGGCTTGTTTGTCGTTTGGTTCGATTTGCACGACTGGTGCCATGGAACCGATCACATGGTAAGCCGAGGGTTTGGATCAAAACACACACAGGAGCAGAGCTACCCGAGCTAACAGGAGTGAACAGGAATAAGGAATAGGAATAAATTCCATCATGTGAAGGTGGTGGAGTTATTCACTCCCATGCATAACAATTATGATCAATAGTACCACCACCGGCGTTCATAGCTGTTATACCCACTAAAGCATAGTTTAACACTCATGTCATTTGCCCAAACAATGGAACAATGGTGAGTGCATAATGCGCACAAACCATAGTTTTAAACATCCGACATATAAATTAAAACCAAAATCAACTATGCGCCAATGTATCAACTTTTATAATCAAAAGTTTAACCAATGTGCCAATGGGTTATTCACATAATCAGCAAGCCAATGGTTATGAAAACACAAACATAGGTATCATGTCAAAAGATATAAATGAAATATTTAATCATAACACCCATGTATTCTCATGAAACCAAAGATCAAGTAGGTCAAATAAAATGCAATCCAAATGCTAATGCCTTACAAACTCAATAAAACCAAATTACACAATCTATCGAAGCATGAGTACCGATCAAAGAGTCTTGCCAACTGTATAATGATAATTAAAAGGTAAGTGCAATAGGAATACGATCAAAGAGATAATGACAGTTCAGATAGTGATAGAAATACGACTTTGAAAGACGAAGTTTTCACGCTTACAGTCGTGAAAACAAAATGAAGGCAAAAGTGCAAATGTCGCACAAAATGAAAATGTCGTTTTTTTTGAAAATTGCGACGAAAAATTTATGTTTGCAAAACATAGGTGTAGGTAGCTTATAAGATCATAAAAAAATGTGAATTGGCTGCCAACAATGGCGACACACTGGTAGAAGCAGTTATCTCTACAAAAGGCACAAATTCAGGTCAGGACAACAAAGATAATTCCAACTCAAAAATAACAACCAGAAAATCGTACAAACATCATCATTAACCAATCATTTCAGCAGTGTTTCAAAAGATGAAAACTGATAACAATCTTAAGATCAGCAAGTCACGATATTAAAGATAAAATATTTAATACTGTTGGCATAGCCACTACTGCCAGCAGGCGTCCATAGCCTCGACAGGGTTGCCATTTAACCCACTCTGACATCTGTATCCTGTTAAGAAGTTCTGGATAAGAAAAAAGGACATTAGAGAGGTTTATTTTTGCAAATTTTCATATACCCGGCATTGCTTCGCTGCCAGCAGGCCTGTTCAGTACCCCGACGAAGTTGTCTTGGCATCATGCATGCATTTACCCACTGCCAACAGACCTGTTTAGCATCCCGGTGGGTTTACAAGCACTTCCCACAGCTCTTATTAATAATTTATTTTGTTTTGTTTTTCATAGATACATAGCTGAGCGGGGTGACTCTGAAAATCATGATTTTAACATATTTTTTTAAACCTCATCAGAATTTTTTAGAACTATCTTTCATTGAGATCCAGAGATGATTTATTTTCAAAACCAACTTCCAAAAACAGGGAGACATCTTCTGAGTCATTCCTTTACGGAAAAGGGACAGTGTAAAAAGATAATAGATGATCATGACAAGCTTCACTCAGAGATCAAAATCAATCAGCTTCTTTCAAACAACAGACTTTTTCCGACACAGATAAATTTCAGAAATATATTGTTGATGTTTGCACAAATTTTTCAAAAGTTATTTCAGCGAAGGAATTTTCTATCGTCTTTGTTTGAATAGCTCAGTGTACAGGTATGTGTATTTTTCAAAGACAAAAACTGATGAATTCAAATCAAAATCAAAACAGAAAGAAAGCGAAAATACAAACAAAAATAAAATATTTACATAGAATACAAGGGTAGTTATCAAGCAAAGTATCTCTTCAGGGCTTGGCCATTTACCGGGTAGGTGTCAAGCTGCCCTTCAAGATTCTGCAATCGAAAGGAACTAGGACCCAACTTTTCATCAATCAAAAAAGGTCCAAGCCATAAGTTTTGAAATTTTGTGTGTTCCCCCTTTCCCTCATTCGGTTTGTCCCACTTCAAGACGAGATCACCTACTTCAAAATTCCTATCAGAAGCAGAGTTAGAATCGAACCAACTTTTAACCAATTGTTGATGTTGATCTAACTTATGTTTATCTTGGGCTCTTACTTCTTCTAGCTTCATCAAAGAGTTAATTCGATTTTCTAAAGGGGGACAATCCTCTTCTTGAACTTTCTGTGACAATTGAAGTGAAGGAAGAAGAATGTGGGGTGGTAGAATTGCTTCTCTGCCATAAACGAGAAAAAAAGGAAGAGTTACCTATAGAAGCTTTTGGAGTTACCCTATCACCCCACAACATGTTCAGCAATGCATTGTGCCAATTTTTGTGATTTTCAACCACGGTTCTCTTGATAATTTTAATCAAGTTCTTGTTTGTTAACTCTGCCAATCCGTTGCCCTGGGGGTAGTAACTAGCAGAATACTTCAGCTTAATTCCTTTTTCCAAAGTGAACTCGCTCATCTCAAGAGAAGAAAAGTATGAAGCGTTGTCAAAGACTAGACAGTCAGGGATACCGAAACAAGTGATAATATTCAAATTTAGAAAGGTGATTACCTGACTGGTGTTGACAGTTCTTAACGCAGCAGCTTCATACCATCGAGTAAAGTAATCTGTGGTTGTCACAATATACTTGTGTTGTTGCAAGGACGGACGGTTAATTTGACCTATGATATCAAGGCCCCATTGCTGGAAAGGAGAATCTACTGAAACGGGTTGCAAGGGAAAGGATAGTTTTTGTAACCACCCTGATGCTTTCTGACAGATGATACATTTACGACACAAGGCATGGGCATCCCTAAAAAGTGTGGGCCAGTAGTAACCGTCTCTTAAAATCTTATGAGAAGTGGTGTCACCACCGAAGTGACCACCAGCGTCTCCTACATGCAACTCTAATAATACTTTTTCTGCTTCGTCCTTTTCAAGACAATGCATGAGTACACCGTCAAAATTCTGATGAAACAGGATACCATTAACTAGATGAAAGGAGGCAGACTTTAACCTCAACGCTCTTCTCTTGGCGGGGTCAAGGTGACGGGGTGCTGACCCATGTTCAAGACATAACCTAATATCGTCATACCAAGGACTAACAAGGTTTTGTGCGCAACCGATTAAACTTTGATCGCTTTGTGCTAGATTTGGCGTATCACTTTCTTCTTGTTGTCTAGTCTCTGAATCAACCACCAACTTACATAATCCCTGGCCTCTCACAATCTGAGCTGGGGTGATTTCTAAGTCATACTCCTGCAAGGAGGTGACCTAGTTAGCTTTCTTTTCTCCTAGTTCCTTCTGCACTAACAAGTTCCTCACGGCTGGGTAAGGGACGATGACTTTTGTCCTTGACTTCAAAAGATAGGACCGGAAGTGCTTAACTGCTTGAAAACAGCATAGGCTTGCTGATCAACCACTGGATAGTTAAGTTCAACACCTTTGAAAGTAGAGCTCATAAAGGCGATGGGTACTTTGTGGTTCTCAACATTCTTTTGAGTTAGGATGACAACATAGGAATGGTCAGAGGAAAAAGTATAGAGTGTAAAATCTTCAGAGAAGTCAGGGCTCATGAGAGATGGAGCGTCTATTATGGCCTTCTTTATTGCCATTGAAAACTTGATTTTCTGTGGGTCCCCAGTGATATTGGGTGTCTTTCTTAATCAAATTCTGTAAAGGCCTGACCATTTCGGAGAAACTGGGGACGAATCTCCTCACGAAGTTAATCTGGCCTAAGAAAGACTGCATGAATTTTTTGGATGTAGGAGGGGGAAGTTTCGTGATGACTTGAGTCCTTTCGGGGTCAATAATCATCCCTTCACTAGACACAATGAATCCTAAGAGTTTACCCTGTTCTACCGCAAAGATGGATTTTTTGGGATTTAAGGAGATGCCGTATTTATGACATCGTAGCAGAATGGCTCGTAAGTGAGCTAGATGATCATCTTTGTTTTTAGAATAATCAGTCACATCATCTAAGTAAACTATGACGGACTGATTGATTAATCCTCGAAAAGCAATGTCCATTGATCTCTAAAACATGGCACCAGTGTTAATCAATCCAAAGGGAATTTTGCGATAAGCATAAGTGGCCCACGGGGTACGAAAGGTAGTTTTGAGTTGGTCTGGTGGAGACATCAGGACCTAGTTGTATCCTGAGAAACCATCTAATAGGGATAGCCTCCTGGAACCAGACACCTGTTGAAGGATCTGTTCCATGGGTGGGAGAGGATAGTTGTCTTTATCAGACGCTCTATTGAGGTTTTGGAAATCGAAGCAGAGTTGTATTTCACCGTTTTTCTTCCGAACTGGGACAAGGTTGGAAACCCATTGAGTGTGCCTAATAGGAAAACTTATTTTATCACTTAGGAGTTTATTCAATTCTTTTTTAACTGTCAGTTCTAGTTTAGGATGCATCTTCCTAAGTTCACTTTTTCATATGACAATGAGGAACTATTGGTTTTATAGTTGACCGTCCTTTTAAATTTATCTTCAAAATCATAAAACTTCTCTAATCTAACTATACATTTGGGTATGAAATTTACCATGTCCAACAGAGCTTCAGGAGATTTCGGATCAGGTATTACCGTAAAATCGTGCAAATTATCGTCGTGCGTGCGTTCATCTATCACCGTGCCTTGAAAGGTTTCTTCCATGTGCAGAAAGTTAATGATCTACTGATCATCGTCAAATACTCTCCAGTTCATGATATTGTTAGGAACAGATGGTCGAAACAATAGCTCGACGGAGAATGCGTCTAGAGACAAGCCTTCTGCGAGAAGAAGTTTTGAAGCTACATTAGCT
Source organism: Picea sitchensis (assembly GCA_010110895.2). Taxonomy (NCBI): domain Eukaryota; kingdom Viridiplantae; phylum Streptophyta; class Pinopsida; order Pinales; family Pinaceae; genus Picea; species Picea sitchensis. Next base: position 40,990 of record SNQJ01S0110922.1, on the reverse strand, counting down.
AACAGATCTACTTCAGCATTATTTAATCTAGGAATGGAATTTATATTGAAAGAAGAAAATTTATTCATTAAACTCCATACCTCAGACTGGTAGCTCTTGGGATGCGGAGAGAGACAGTGAATAGAATCTCTTACCTATCTAACCACTATTTCAGAGTTGCCAAATACAACCAGGTTTTGAATGTTCATATCCAGAGCTTTTCTGAGACCTTGCAGTAAAGCCTCATATTCTGCAATATTATTAGTACATTCAAATTCTAGTCTACATGCAATTAATGTCTTGTTACCTGCCGAATCGATAATGATGCAGCCTGCACCAACTCCTTCTTTAGACTTAGACCCATCGAAATATAAAGACCAAATTTGATTTCCATCGGGCACATGGGACCGTTCCGTAGAAACTGTTGGTTGTATACATGCTACAATCATGGACTGTTGTTCTGGATTGATGATAGGTGAAGCCTCGGCCATGAAATTGCCGAAGAAGGTGTCCATCCCTTGGACCTTGGGTGAATCAGTAGAAGGTGTATATGGTTCGTTAGGATCGTTCAAATCTGTGACCATGAACTTAAGCTAGCGCTCATGATTTACCTTGATCTTATTAGGCTTGCCGTTCTCTGGAAGCCATAGGTGAGACCAGTCTGTCGCAAATTAACCATGTAGCTGCTCCGACCAGTCCCTGCTTAAAAACAGACCATACACTTTTGGAATATCCACAACAATTATGTCAATAACCTAATGAACCTTAGGGTTAGACGATAATCTAATAAGTACATTTTTTAGTTTGCCTATAACTTTAACATTGGTTCGATCAAGTTGTATGATTTTTAAAGTAGATGGTTCCACTTCAGCGTTAATCTTCTGGCAGACAGACCAGGGCATCACGTTAGATGACGCCCCTAAGTCCACCATACAATTATGCACGTTTCTATTAAAAATCTCGAAAGTTAACAAGAAAGGAGGTACATTTTTGCAAGTACTAAGAGTAGTAGCTTGTGGCTTTTTACTTGCAATATCTAAAGCTACATTATCTACATTATTTGCATTATTTACATTACTTATAGGAAGGCTTCATTTATCTTGATGATCAGGATTATTTTTAGTGGAAGTCTTGTGCGGGACTTTGTTTTGCACAACCTTGTTACCACTTGAATTACCATTTTTGCCATTCTCTGAAATATTTTGCAACATTTTTTGAAGCAGAAATGGAAACTTAAATAACTCATAAATGGAAATGTTATCCCTTAACTTTTTAAGATCCTCAACAACATCATAATCTTAGTTGGGGTTTACATTACTCTTTTTAGTCTCAGCTGATTTAGATTGCTTTGGAGGCGAAGTTGTAATGTTTTCGGTAGAAGATTTGTTTGTTGTCTTACTCCTAGTATTATAAGGGTGAACTGTCTCTAAATTAGCTTGAAAGATGCTATCCGAGAAGTGTCCAAAGATGTTTGGAGAAGACTCTTCTTCTTGAACCATTTCCTGTTCAACTACCTCCTGGGGGATATCAGGGGGCATCAAGTTATCTTGGGCTTCTAGAATCGTTTGAAGGGCACATTGCAAACTTTCTAGATTTAGGCCTTCGGGGATCGAATTAGGTCGATTGGTAGGAAAAGGCTTTCGGAAAGGGGGTTTTTAGGGTCCTTTACTCGAGGAAGCTTCTTCGGTTGACCTTTTTATGTCTATAACTTGATTCGACAGTTTTTGAATAACTTTAGTTAAGTTTTCCAAATCAGAGTTTTCAGGTTGTGTTTTACTTTGAGTGGGTCTGGGTAGGATTTCAATCTTCTTTTTGGAAGAAGAACTAGTCTCAGTTTCATTGCTAGAAGAGTCTTTAAGACTAAGTATGTCTTTTTCAATCTGGCTGGCCTCCTCGAAGGCTTCTAACAACGTGTATTTCTTAGATCGTTTAACCCAAATAGCTATGCTTTGATGTAAAGCTTTAGTGTAGTAATCTATTATAAGACTTTCAGCAGGCATAGAATCTGCGGGGATTGGGTTTTTAAGTGTTAAGAATCTTTGATTAAAGTCTTTAACTTTTTCTTTTGGGTTCATTCTTAAGCTAGAAAGATCCATGACTAGGACCTCTGGAGGCTTATCATCTCCGAATTTTTCCAAAAAGCATGACTCAAACTTTTCCCAAGACATGATGGTATGGGGTTGTTGGGCAAAGTACCAAGTGGATGCATTACCCTCAAAAGTATAAGGGAACAACCTACAGACAATGTCTTCATGTTTAACATTACGGAGTCTTATGGCTAACATAAACTTTTTAATGTGATCTTCAGCTATCTGTTTTGAGTCAAGATCAAACTTGGGAAGCCATTTCTCTGGGTGTTTAGGTAAAGGGTGTTGGGCTCCAGGTACAACTACGGCATCCTGGTCAAGCCACGGTCTAGCAGGATTGTTTTGATTTGCCATTGGGGTAGTGGGTGTGGAAGGATGAGAAGGAGAATTGCCTTTGTCAGAATAATCACCTCCAGAAGAGGATGGAGATGATGGAGGAGGTGAAGGAGGTATCCCAGATCCTCCTGCAGCAGGATTTAAGGTTGGATTTGTGGGATTCACGGTGAGGTTAGTGTCACCTAATTGTTCTCTGATATCAGAGAAGTCCAAAGGTTGACCCCACGGACAGTTTGGTTGCCTAAGACAAGCTAAGGCGCTATGTTTTTTAATAAGAGATTGGCGTACAATCTCTTGTATGTCACCACCTGTAGGATTTGGGGTTGCTGGCTCAACTGTGATCTGTGGATCCTCGGTTGAAGTGGTTGCTGTTTGAAGGGGAATATTATCATGTGAATGGCTTATAGTCACTATAGATGAGTGATTAGGGGGTGGAGGAGTCTTGCGACCGCCTCATGCCATTAATTAAGTTCAGGCCCTCCTTCTAGTGCCATTTGTTGACGGGCGAAATCGACCATCCGGCAACTGAGAGAGTGGAACCGGTCCGGGGTTGTCCAATAACCCAAGCCATTTGGAATGAACCACCCTGATGGGTTTAGCGGAACCATTAGCCGATCTAAGGTCCTAATAAAACAAAAGAAAACTAATCTAAATTAATTAATCTAACTAAAACTAATTACTAAAACAAACTAAACTAATCTAACTACTCTATATATACAATCTACTAACTACTACTATACTAACTAACTAATTAACTATCTTACTACTATCTGAAATATAACTTATTCACAAAATGTACAATATCTACAATTTACAGATTTAAATAAAACCTGATAAACTCATTTGCATTCTACCCTAAGACAGTAAAAGATATTTTTGTTGATTTTATAATTTTATGAACAGAAATAAAACAGAAAACTAACTAAACTAAATCACTAATTCTAAACTACACATGTATCTAACTAAACTAATAATAAATATACTAAACAAATAAATAACAAATTGACCTGGAAGCGCTCCAGGTTTGTCCTGTGTATGATGACTGTGCTAGCAAATCGGAGGAAGGAAACTTGCATTGAATAATCCAGAAGCTTCTCGTAAAGGATAGTTGCAGTGCTCTTTAATTTTGTTTACAGGACAAACAAGACATAAAAATCACAACAATCATATGATTTATAAATCTCCACAATTAGGTAAACCTGTTATGCAAAGATCTATACTTAATAATTCAATTGATGAAGAAGAGAAATCTGTCATTCACAAACTGAATCAAGTAATTGCTATATTTTTAAGTACTGGAAGAAATCAAATATGGATCAAATTAATTAAATCATATCACTTTGCAAAAGAATAAGATAGCTAAAGTAGTCATTAATCAAATGCAAATTGATAAACATGAACACGAAACAAAAGATTGATATTATGAAAGCGAAAGTTGTAGCAGAACATCAACTTCTATCTCAGTCTGTATTAGATATCCATAATCCTAGTTCTCCCACAAGCGAGGATGATCCTTATTACAAAAATAAAAAGTATTTAAAGGTTTTCCACAGGGTAAAACCTCCCTGTGGAAGTTATAAAACTGTTTACATAAAATCTGGGAAGATATCCCAAAGTCACTAAACTAGGAAACTAAAATAAAAGTAAAATATCCAAATATTCTCTAGATTGTCCATCAAATCCCATGCAAATTGAATTCACCTGAAAAGGACCAAAAATGAACAAATTAGAAGGATCTTTTATTAATAAAATGATAAAAAATCTAACTCTATAGACTAGCTACAAAATCATCTGATTCTGTAGCTGGTCTAAATAAGGCACAGAATCAGCAATGAAATTAATTGAAAATCTTTTAAAGAATTCCATTTAATTGACATCCAATAGCCATTTGAAAATGAATCATTTAATTTGAGTCTATTATAATATTCGAAATCAAACAGGATCTAAATCAATTAAATGACCACAGAGATAGGAATACTTTGTTTTGTTTGTTACCTGAAAGTCGGGTGACAAAATCATATGGAACAACAATGCGATCGTTTTATAACAAATCGAATTCAACATAATCAAAACAAATGGCAAGCAACTGTTACGCTGCCTTGTCAACAGGAAATATGAATTCGACAAGATTATCATAATAATTGTTTTAATATAGCAAACGACTCATGCCACAAGTAGATTAACTCAAGCTGGCGGGCAAATCGATTCAAATAAAGTCGTAACAGGATCGATTGATAGCAACACAATTCGTAATTGGTTATTGAAAATTGGGGAAACAAGATTGATTGTCTTTGATCGAAATCGTTCCAATCAAACGAATTATAACCGGGTTTGACCAATTCGTTTTACACATTTAAAATAAAACAACAACAATTACAATCAGGATCCAATCCCTATTTGCACAGGTTTAAAGAGATCATTGTTTTTATAAAAACAGAGTAGTTCTTTCCAAATTTAAATTGAAAAGAGTGGTACTCGTGATTTGGAAAATAATATGACACAACATATCGTAACAATTACACTCCCGAAATCATTTACCAATCACAGCATACGAATCATGATGAAATCGAATCCAGGCATAATCGTATTCTAAATTGAGCATGGAAACTTCCTGTTCGGAGTGGATACAAAATGAATTGAATTAAAAACACACCATTAATTTCATTACTTCAATCAGAAAAACTTAGCAAATGAAATCCAGATGAAAACCATTCAAATCCAATAAAAATCTATGAGCAAATCGTATATCAAATCGAAATTCCTCTTATTTTTAGTAAAAATGAAGCCATGTACAGGATAATCACCGAATGACAGAGGCATTTTGATGAGTGACTAAGCTATTTAAAAATAGAATTCAAATCATTATATTAACCTTGATTATTCACAAAACAAAAACGATGTCAAATTTTCATACCTGTACAATGACAAAACGGCTTGATTATGCCAATTTAGAGTTGACAACGACTGTGGCTGACTAAATTTTTTTGAAAACGATGGAACCTGTTGTCTTCTACTTTTTATCAGCTGCTTGGAGCTTGGCTCTTTGACTGGTTAGCACTGTAATTTGATCTTCCAGCGATTGAATTTTCGATTGCAGTATGGGAACATCAATGTAGTATCGTTCTAACCATGAATCGCACTGGTCACAGGGAGACTGTGTGGGTTTTGAACGAGCAGGTGAGGGTTTGGACACTTGGTTGAGGGTTTCTTTAAGAAACTTAATACCAGGGTAGCCAGAGTTATCCCTTAGGCAAGGGGGAATATTTGTCACGAAATCGTAAGGTGGATCAGGACATAAACCCTGCGAGTAAGGATACTCATCAGCTAAAAAAGGTTCAATGTCAGAATTGGAATCCTCACTCAGAACTATAGGTTTTGACTCAGCAGAGGGTTTAGGCTTGTTCCTGGCCATCCGTGAAATCAAATGAGCATTCTTTTTACCCTTAGCGTTAGCAATAGGGTTCGCCTTGGGCTTTTTTCTCATAGGCTTTTTAATAGCCTCGGCATTCTTAGTTACAACATCGGGTAAGTCGATAGGAGGGTAGGCCGAAGGCTTAGGAGCAGGCAATAGGATATGGAAGGGCACCGAGGGTACAACCTTGACTTCACTCACCATAGGTTTGTCAACCTATATAGGGTTCGGATCCTCGAAACCATTCTGAGCAACGAAAGTTCCCCAACTATCACCATACAAACATAAATGATAAACAATGATAATTTTGATAAGTCCATGGTGGAACAGGATGCTGTCAACCTTCTTCCTTTTAAATATTTTCGACATTTTATATAGGCTATGATGAAAGTAAAAGGTCATATCCAACGAGTATCCCATGAAATTCATAAGCAAATGTAGGTGGTAAAGAAACACAAGTCCGTATCGACCTTCACAGGTCACGAACTGTTTGATTACCATCAAAGTATCGTGCCATCATGGTTTGAGTGCAGAGATGGGCATACCTCTATCACAAGAGGTGAGTTTGGGTGAGAGGAACAGCAGTGTCCATGGCACCTCCTCGACCTTACAATTTTTGAACCAGCGCTGGCCTGTAGCAGGTAACCCTGTAGCGGAGATAATAAATCCCTTGTCAATTTCTAACTGTATGTCTCCCACCTTGGCTCTACAGCCATCAAAAGTCATGGAAAATTGTCATGCTACAGCTAGATTAAAACCCTCAAATCATTTTATGAAGGTAAGCCATCCATTATCCTCCAAGTCTTTGCGAGCATTGTCAAACATTAATAGGGCTTGTTTGCCGTTTGGTTCAATTCACACGACTAGTGCCATGGAACCGAGCACATGGTAAGCTGAGGGTTTGGATCAAAACACACACAGGAGCAGAGCTACCCGAGATAACATGAGTGAACGGGAATAAGGAATAGGCATAAATGCCATCGTGTGAAGGTGGTGGAGTTATTCACTCCCATGCATAACAATTATGATCAATAGTACCACCGCCGGCGTTCATAGCTGTTATACCCACTAAAGCATAGTTTAACACTCATGTCATTTGCCCAAACAATGGAACAATGGTGAGTGCATAATGCGCGTGAACCATAGTTTTAAACATCTGACATATAAATTAAAACCAAAATCAACTATGCGCCAATGTATCAACTTATATAATCAAAAGTTTAACCAATGTGCCAATGGGTTATTCACATAATCAACAAGCCAATGGTTATGAAAACACAAACATAGGTATCATGTCAAAAGATATAAATGAAAGATTTAATCATAACACCCATGTATTCTCATGAAACCAAATATCAAGTAGGTCAAATAAAATGCAATCCAAATGCTAATGCCTTACAAACTCAATAAAACCAAATTACACAATCTATCGAAGCATGAGTACTGATCAAAGAGTCTTGCCAACTGTACAATGATAATTAAAAGGTAAGCGTAATAGGCATATCGATCAAAGAGATAATGATAGTTCAGATAGTGATCAAAATATGACTTCGAAAGACGAAGTTTTCACGCTTACAGTCATGAAAACAAAACGAAGGCAAAAGTGCAAATGTCGCACAAAATGAAAATGTCGTTTTTTTTTTAAATTGCGACGAAAAATTGATATTTTCAAAACATAGGTGTAGGCAGCTTATAAGATCATAAAAAAAATGTGAATTGGTTGCCAACAGGTCTTAGTGGGATATTTTGGTTTGATTTGTCTTTTTCAATTTCGTTTTGAGTTTTCCAAGTTAATAAGTCAGTTAGGGTCTCTGGTCACCTTCTAGGTGCCTACCAGTCTTCCCTGCCCAGTTGGTTATCCAAACCTTTTTTCTTTTTGAAAGTTTGTAGAGGTGTACATGCCTTTTCCTCTATATATCCCATGCACATATGTGGTATGCATAGTATACAACCTGCGTACATACGCAGGCTTCTTGTGCTCAACACACATATCTGTGTTTTGGAAGGTTTTAAAAAATATATATACTTTTTTTTCTTGGCAAGAATCTTTGTGCTTCTCAGGCCTTATTTAACTCTTCAGGGTCTCTGCTAATTTTTTTTGGTTGGGTTGAAGATTTGGTTCATCTTGCACTTTGTAAAGAACCCTTGTTGTTTCTTTATTTTCTTTTGTTTTCTTTGAAGGTTTAGGGTGAACTTTTAAGCGTTCGATCCTCCGGTGGATTCCAATGAATCCCTGCATTCAAGCAGTGGTTTAGGGTTTGTGTTAGTCTTGGGTTTGTTTTCTATTTACCTTGTTAGTTCTTTGAAAAATGAAAAGTATCATTTACTTGTGTTTTTTCTTTTTCTTAATCATTTCAAAAAATAAAAAAATGTTGCATTTATTTATGCATTTTGTTTGGTAGTTGTAGCATAGGTTGTTTATTACAAAATAAAATAGTTCCATTTCCAAAGTCCCTTATTTGATATTTCCTTGAAATTTTAGTAGTTTGCATCTACATTGTAAAACAAAAAGTGCATTCTAGGAAACTTCTTGCATTTTTAGGATCTTGGACTACTTTATTTTGAAAATTTTGCAATTACAAATATTTAAAAGTCATTTTTCAATAGTGGAACCTAGTTTTCTTTTTCTCAAATGATCTAAAGTTTTATTTCTTCTCTTTCGTCTCTTGTAAACATCATAATTTGCATGTATGTACCCTTCTAATTAAATAAATCCAATTAAAATCGACGATTAACACTTAAAATCAACTAGAATTTTGTTTGTAGGGTTCACCAAGTAGTCTAGGCTCTAGGGCCTTGAAATAGATGTGGAGAGGAAACTCTTCAAGGTTGCCTAAAAAAACATAAGATTCTTTGATAGGGAGTTTCAGAGTCCAGTTTCTTAAGAGTCATCTAGGACCCCCCTCTAACACAGGGGATAAACATGAGGTCACGTGAGGATAGGTAGAGGAGATAACCCCTCCAAAGTCGGACAGAGCACAATGGAGATTGTATATTAAGGGTCATTGTTTGGAATTACGTTGATTGCATTTGAATACGGAGCCTCGTGGACCACGAATCCATTCGATATCCTCAATTGTCTTTCGAACCATTTTCCTTTGGTACCCTTGAAAGGCTTAAAACTTTGTTATCCTGCTCATTATGATCAACCCAACTGTCGACTATACCCGCCTGGTTACTGACTGTGAGATGGAAACCTAGTTGTCTATTTTTAGGGACTTAAATGCGTTATTACGAGGGTATACCATGGTACCTAGGGAAGACATTGGATTGCGCTTTGCAGAGTATACCTAGAGGGTGTTTCCATGTTCAAGTTACACTTTCACTTGTAAGTTTCTTTAGTGACGATTCATGTAACTGTTCTTCCTAACAATCAGTTGTCTGCTTGATTTTCTGTTAGGAAATTTTTAGTGTGTACTTTATATTTCATGATAACTCAAACCTTAGAGTGTTGGTTGATCATTTCACAAGGTGGAAGATCAACAAATCCGTCGTTCACATAGGCTTCAGGGCCTGCCGTCGATTGCTTTGGAGCCACCGCTGAGGCACAGGCTATATCAAGAGGGTTCATTTTAAGTGACCGGGCCACAAGAAACTGTACCTGATCTGATTCCTAGAGAATAATTTCCTACACTAGAGGAGTCTATCGTTTCTGACCTTGAAGCTGAAAGATTTAGACCCGCAAACCCTTTGATCACTGAATTATCAATGTTACTTCTTATTCAGATAGTCCCGCCTGAGGTGACTTCACCTGAACATAAGTTTGTTAGACAAGTAGCGATGGAAGAAACTAGTGCTACTTCTTTTGGGAGTCCTCATACTCCCATCTTGACTATGATGGGGGAAGGTGTTGTGCTTCCTCCCCCACCTCCACCCATCAGGACTATGGTTGTCCAGACACCCACTACTTTAGACAATGGTAGAATCCCTTCAACAAATCTAATCATTGTTCCCTCTATCCAAAATGTGTCTAGCACCCCCTTTTCATATGGGATGTCAGGTTTTGACTCTAGTTTAGTCCTAACCTACTCTAATCTACATAATATTGGTCTGGGGGTCATATCCCTCCTCCGTCCCCTTCACTCAGAGGTGCTTTCCAGCAGCCGACCAGGGCTAACACCAACTCTAGTTTGTTTATTGGGGGGAGTTATGGACCTCAATCCTACATGACTCTGGTAGGATATATGCCTTTTTCTTTGTTCAGTGCATTTGGAAATAATTCTTTCTCATCGTCTTCCATCTTAGCAGGGGGCAGCCACATTTTTGGTCAACAAAACCATATGCAAGGTTTCATTCTTTTGCAACGAGCGATGACATGAGTTTACTCCTCACAAGGTCTTGGAAATCCCTGGCAGGGCTCGTTTCCTTCGCAATGGATGTCGATCGGTGGAAACCCCTCCCACACTTAGTGGAACCCTAGGCATGGTTCAATACCTATGCCAAGAGGGTCAACTAGGGGCATCGCCAACCAAGGTCCTTGGAATATTGTGCAGGGATAAATCCCTACACAATGCATGTCATCCAACTATGGGAGTTAGTTGACAATGTAGAATCAAATGCAAGCTCCTTTTACTAGACAGGACCACCATGGTTTCTACCAAAACCCTACCCAGCAGCCAAAATTTTCCTGGCAACCTGGTGCCAGCCAAAATCCAGTCCCTTCTTTTCATTTGAATCTACCACAACTGAGACTACCTTTCCTAGCAACTCTGCATTTTCTAGACTTTTCGAGACTGTTGAACAACCTAATATGTCATGATCCCCCCATGTCAACTAAGTTTCCCTCAGACATCCCTAAGTTTGAAGAAAAACCCGGTGAGTATCCAGGTGATCATGTTACAACATTTCATTTATGGTGCTCATCCAACTTGTTAAAGGATGATTCCATTCACTTGTGTTTGTTTCAATGCACTCTTATAGGGGGTGTCACAAAATGGTATATCGAGCTTGACAACTAAAAGTATGCTTATTTTAACGACTTGGCTATGGTATTCTTAAACCATTTCCATTTATTGGTAAGACACGATGTCGACACTGATTTGTTGGCCAACTTCAAACAAACAAACATTGACCATATCTCAGATCACATATGAGAATGGCAACGATGAAAGACTTTGATTAAAGTTAAGGTCCCTCTTGCATTTTCACTCAAGTGGTTCCTAAAGTCCTTGGTGCCTTGCGTATCCAAATACGTCACGACGTCTGGGGATTTTTTCGAAGAAGAAGCTATCATGAGGGACTAACAAAAAGAGTTGATTTACTCTCAATCTGGTATGTTATATGAGATTCTGCCCGATGCACCACGATTGACCTTCGACAAGACCAAACAAAAGTTTGGGCCTCATGTCGATGGCATAGCACACTTATCACAGAGCAAGTCCATAGATCAATTGACTAATCAATTACAACAATTATCAATTCAACAAACTATGCCCATCCAAAATCCTAGTTCATTTGCCCCCACAACCCAAACGTCAGATGTACACAGTATGAAATCCAAGGGTAACTAGCAAACCAATGGAAAGAGGAAATCTAAAAAGAGGAAGTGTAAGAGGGATAAGAAGGTTGTGAATAATGTTGGCAAGGGAAAAAATTAAAAGAGGAAGGTGAAGTTTTTGTGTAATCTTTGCACAAATGACCACTTGAATCATCACTGCCCTCGGCTTGAGGAAGCCCAAAAGTTATTAGAAAAAAAATAGCCCACCGTGCTAACCAAACCTTTTCCACAAGGGAAAAATTTGAATCCAGCTTCCTCATCCACAAATGCACCTGTGGGAAATCAGGGAGCCCCCGTGCCTAGTTCTAACAACAAATCTGCAAACATTTATATGATGAAAACTAGAGCTAATCTACAGACTAGGGTTCATAATTACAGAATGATGGAATCTATTGAGAAGGGAAAAGAAGCATCCAACCCACTGCCTCCTCTTCAAATTGAGAAGACTGTGGGAGAAACTATGACTCACATTCCTAAGGGTGTGTTCAAAAAGGATTCTCACAACCCAAATGCAAGGGCTGCTCATAATTACTCTATCATGGAGGATCTGTCACAAACTCTTTTTACAATGTCTTCTCTAGAAGTTCTCCAGAGTTTCCCTCATAGAGGAAAGCATTTTTGTCTGCATTGGGAGCGACCGAGACTACTAACTCGGGAATGATTTTTTTTATCTACATATTATAAACCTCATCTTCCTCACCATGTCGCTTTTCAGATAGTAGTGGTGTATGCCACGAAATTGTTGACACAGAACATTTTTCATACGATGGTTGATGAGGTTTCCTCGACTTGTGTGATGTCGTTGGCATGTTGGAAGGCCATTGGCCAACCTGAGTTGTCTCCATTGCCCATGTTTTTAACTGCATTTGACGGTTGATCTTTCAAACCCCATGGCATAGTTCCCTCCTTCCCCGTGAAGTTGGAGGGAAGACCTGTGTGTGACGAAGTAGAAGTAGTTGATGCACCTCTCAAATACAATCTTTTGTTAGGGTGGATTTGGACCTACACTATGACATCAGTTGTATCCACCATTTTTCGAGTCTTATGTTTTCCTCATGAAGGTCAGATAATAATCGTTGACTAGTTATCCTTCTCCCATCTCGACCCTTCATCAGGGGCATCCATGGTCTCGATGATTGACAACCCACAACCAAGTACTCTCAACTTAGGTGCCATATTATTTCCATCTTTAATGAGGACTTTTGATTATGCGTCTCCTGATAATGATGTCAAGTTTATTTTGGTGGTCCCTGGCCAGCCGAAGGTTGCAATCTTTCAAGTCGCCTCTTTTAGAATGAGTTACTTTAATGACCCATGGATTTTACCTTCCCCATCGACTTCCATGGAAGGGATAGGGCACCCTAGAATGGAAATGCCCTTATCCACTGCTGAGGCTGCATATAGTATTGTCCAACAAGCCTCGATCAACCCTGATCCAGCTCCCCCATAGGAGCTAGATCTCGTTCTTGTGCCTATTTGGGCTCAAGACTCTCTCACCACTTACAGCCCTTTAGACTTAGTCTTTCCCTCTTACGAGGCAATGACTGGCCCAGACAAACCTTGGGATGATCTTCACCAAAAATATTATTTCTTACTCAAGATGAAGAGAATAGAGGTAGGAAAGTTCATTATGACCGTGAATGGGGATTCCCCTTGTCCCATTAACCCTTTTCCCAATCACGAAATATATGCCGAGAGAAACATGGAAATTATAGCTGAAACAATTCTTATCGACATCTCTAGAACCCATGGCATCGTGGAAAGCATATTCGTCGGAGTAGATTGTTCCACCAAAGAGATTCAAATCTACAAAAAATTTTCAAAGAGTTTCGCAACGTCTTTTCCCAGTCTTATGAGGAAATGCTAGGAATTGAACCATGTATTGTTGAGCATGAGATCACAACTTACCCCAATGTTAAGCATGTCCGAAAAAAGCTTCGCCCAGTCAATCCTCGCAAGGAAGCGATTGTTGTAGGAAAATCTGCCTGCGGACAAGTAGATCGACCTCTAAGGCTTGACCTTAAACTTAGACAGAAAAGTGCTTATCATGGACACTGAATTCCTTTCGAATCTATCTAAGCCTAATGCATGAGAAGGGAGAGTAACAAAAGTATATTTTAACCGATGTTTGTCCCTACACGCTCTGAGTTGCGCTCCAATCCTTTGCTCCTCGTTGAGATCTGTGTACAAAACAAGATACGACCACTTCCTACTCTATTGACATTAGCTTGAAAACAGATCTATCACTAAGTGATAAGTTCATGTAACATCAGACACAAACTAGAAATAAACAGGCCAAGAGTGTCATATTAATGAGAATAATGACAGCAGTGCTTACAATCGTAGATGCGAATGCGACAGCTTCATCAAGTCCCCTTCGTCTAACCCTTGCCTAAACGATCCACAACCTGGATGACAGCAACTTTGATTATTGCTCTTCTTTGGCTGACTGCAAGTTTCCTCCAAGATCATAAGTTTCACATATTCAATTCTTCCTCATACCACTCATGAGATCATAAGTTTGGTATGATTCTTTTTCTTCCCCCTCTTCATCACCATAGAGCTTGCTTATATAGGGTAGGAAGGGCCTAACCACTTGAGTTATGTTTAGAACCAGTTAGGAACCTCCTCCTTGGATTAGAGATCTTTTGATAGAACCAAGAATTCGAGTTCAACCGCCTCCCAAACTCGAATGATTCTCCCCTT
>SNQJ01S0110922.1:14995-26963 GCA_010110895.2 Picea sitchensis | reverse complement strand
ATGGTTCGACAACATTTACGACACTCTATATCCAACTTGCGACACTTGCGACAAGTTGTAAGGGAGTTGCGACACTTGCGACAAGCGAGAGGCAATATGCGACACTTATCCAGTTGGGTGATTTTGATGTGTAACAGCGATGATCAAGGCTAAGGTAGAGAAACTCATCAAGGTTGGTTTCATCTATCCTATGCAATTGATGGAATGGGTGTCAAACCCTGTTCCTGTCAACAAAAAGCAAGGTATGATCCACATGTGTGAGGAATTTCATGATATGCACAAAGCTTTCCCGAAAGATAATTTCCCAACTCCATTCATTAAACATATTTTCGATGAATGTGTGGGTTGTGAGGTATTCTCTTTTATGGATGATTTTTCTAGGTACAACCAAATTCAGTTCAAGCCCAAGGACCAACATAAATGACATTTATTGATCCTTGGGGTACATTAACGTACATAAAAATGACTTGTCCTTAAGAATGTTGGAGCCACTTTTGAGTGGGCCATGTCGTTTACTTTCCACGACCTCAAACACATAGTCGAGGCATATCTAGATGATCTGGCATCACATTTTGATAACATAGCTGATCATCCCCCCCATTTACGACTTATCTTTGAGAAGTGTCACTACTATCGGATTCACCTGAATCCAAATAACAATAGTTTTTGTGTGACATTGGGACGCTTGTTAGGTTTCATCGTTTTAACTATAGGGATCATGATCGATCCTCTGAAGGTTGAGGCAATAGTTCAATTTCATCCCTTGCGCACAATCCCCTAGCTTCAAACTCTATAGGGGAAAGTCAACTTTCTTTGGCGTTTTGTTGCCGATCATGTCGATATTATTAAAGGGTTTGTGCGTCTATTGAAAAAATGGGTCCCATTCTATTGGGATGAAGTGGCTCAAAGCTCTTTTGAAGCATTGAAATGTGCTCTTACGTCTGCCCCGCTGCTCAATTCTCTTGATTATGGCAAGGATTTCTTGTTATATTTGGCTACTGCAGAGTCTACTATTAGCATGGTCTTGGTCCAAGAGGATGACGTGCTCAAATATCATGTTATCTAATATCTTATTCGAGGCTTGGTAGGATTAGATCTCAACTACACACATGTTGAGAAACTTGCTTTGGAAGTTGTTCATGTTATCCAATAGTTCCGTCACTATATATTACTTCGCAAGACCACCATTGTAGCTATCGTGAACCATTTTCAATATGTGTTAACGCTATAGATCATCGGGGGGGAAATCAACTGATGGATAGTCATCTTGCAAGAATTTGAATTAGATTTTGTTTCGATGAAGTCTAAAAATTCTTTGGTCTTTGTTGATCTAATCTCGGAACTTTTGGTTGAGAGTGGTAATAGTTTGCCCGAAGAGTCACTAATTAATGGGGATATTTTCCTTATTGCATCTTCGAACCCTTGGTATGGAGATATAATTTTGTATCTTCAGACTTTGAAGTGCCCATCTGCTACTTCTCGCGATGAGCATCAGTGAATACGCCATCAAGAATGGAACTATCTTATCCTTGATAATACTTTATATTATCAAGGAGTGGATTGCATTATTTGTCAATGTCTCACTCACAAAGAGGAAGAACTTGTGTTAAATGACTATCATGCAGGAGAATGTGGTGGTCACCTTTTTGGGTTGGAAACAATCCAAAATATTCTTCAGGCTAGATACTTTTGGCCCTCCTTGATCAAATATTGTGTAGAGGTGGTCAATAAGTGTCACATGTGCCAGATCGTCTCTCAGAAGATGTGGGCACACCCAGCTCCCATGTTCCTAGTTACTGTTGTTGATCCCTTTACCAAGTGGGGGATTGATTTCAGTACATGCCACCCAGTTTCAACTAGGGACGTCGCTATATCATCATAGCAGTAGAATACTTTACTAAGTGGGTTGAAGCCATGGTGGCATTCAACAATGACAGGAAAATGATTGCACTTTTCATTTTTAACCAGATTGTATCCAGGTTCAGTATTCTGAAGGAGATTGTCACAGATCATGGCAGTCACTTCCAGAACAAGATGATGTTTGAGTTAACCTCAAAATTTTGGTTTAAGAATAAACTTTCATCACCTTACTACCAACAAGAGAATGGTTAAGTCAGGGCTATTAATAAGTATCTCGATAATATTCTTCAGTGAACGATCAATTCGGCCAAGACAAATTGGAATTTGATGTTGTACTTGGCACTTTAGGCTTACCGAACCTCAGTTAAGACTACTATTGGTTTTTCTCCTTTCAAACTTGTTTACGGGCTGGAGGCAGTCTTTCCTATAGAATGCCAAATCCCTTCTCTTAAGTTGGAAGTGGAACTACTTCCTGACACTATGCCACTTTAAGAGTGTCTTTTATATCTCGAGTAGCGTCGAGATGCAGCCTTGGCTAACGAGGCTCACAAACAACGTGTCAAGTGTCAATATGATCGGTCCATCCACCCTTGGATTTTATCTGAAGGTGATATTGTCTTGGTCTATGACCAAGATAAAGATCCCTTGGGGCAGGAAATTTCAAACCCATGTGGTTCATACCGTTCATTGTTAAGAAGGTTTTAGAAAGGGGTGCCTATCAACAGGTTGATTTCAAGGGTAACTCTTTATTGGAGCCTATAAATGGGCTCTACCTTAAGAAGTATTACGCTTATATCGGTCACCTGAGGGTGACTTCTTGTATATAATGTATAGTTTTACTTATACAGTCTTGTCTTTTTTTTATGGACGTGTAGTTTATTGTGTTTCTTTTCACTATGGAAGATGTCAAGTGAATCATAGGTCTATTTTGGGTTCACAAACGGTGCTATCTAACACACTCAGAGGCTTGCTTCCATAGCTTGGGTGATATTTACACCTTTTGGTTAGTTGTTGTCTTTTGGAGGTATTTTTCTGGGTGAAGCAACCAATAATGTTGTCGAGTACAATGTCGTTATAGAATTTCTATGTGATGCCTTGTCACATGGTATTTCTCACCTCCAAGTTTATCTAGATGCTCAACTAGTCATGTCTCGGTTAAATGGAGTTTACCGTGTTTACGATCCCACCCTTCACTGACAATTTCTTAGGGTACGTCTCTTAGAACGTTATTTTGATTATATTACTTATATTCATGTTCTTAGGAGATCTAATCAACTAATTGATACATTGGCTAATCAAGTATTAGATTGGCATATTTCTCACACATAAAAGTAAAATCACACACATACACGCACATGTAAATACATTTGTACAAAATTTTCATCCATAAAGAAAAATATGTATATATATAATAATGTGTCCAAAAATAATGTCATAAGTAAAAAAATTGGGCCATAAATCCTTAAATATAGCCAGTATACATCATTAGGCTCAAGCCCTCACTATATAAAAGAGTGCAAAAGGTGCTCTCGACACATATATGGTCCAGTACTAGCTATGGTCTAGGCATGTTGGCCATATTATAATGAACTACGACATTTGGAAGACACCAGAACAGTTGGACCCAAGTCCTGGGTACCCCTACAACATGTGATTGCATGGCTGGGGGAAGATCCTCTATCTCTTCCATCGACACTACACGAGTGAGAGATGTCAAGTTCCTCTCTACTCGCTGCAACAATCTCTTAGCCTCTCTGGCTGGTGGTCCTCCTGCAACTACCGGTCCTCCTACTACTGCTGGTCTGACATCTGCTCGAGAATGATGCCTAGTCCGAGTGAAGTCATCCGATCACACTGGTCCCACATCTGCATATGACAGATCATCGATTTAGTAATTTGACATTACCATAAAAAGGATAACATTTAAAAAATTAAATAATTAAATAACTTTAAAATGTGTTTACCTATCTCTCTATGCTCCTCTCTAGGGGGCATGGGCATATTAGGATCCCTCAGGAAACTGATTCCTACATAAGGATAGTCCTCGATCATAGAAATTTGAAGGGCCCACCACTCAAAAAAATTATCATCAAGGGCCTATTGTACTCTCCCCGCACCCTGTCGAGGTAATAAAGTTGCCCACCTGCATAATGTTGGAAAGGAGGAAATATGGCCTCATGTTGTCTCCCTCGGGATAAGGCTTGGCACTCTCTCGAAAATAAAAGCACACAGTACGGTCCCGAACCTAATTTTCTTGTTCGTCCTTATTCGGTAGTTGATCAGTTGTTTTTTCATGTATGTGAGCATGGTAATGCTCTAGTAAAAAATAATGGCGTCCAGACACTCAGCTACACATTACATTTGTGCACGCGAAGTCTGATGAAGTGTTGTGGATCCTGTGATCTACCCAATCATGTAAATTGGCACTTGAGATCCTTCATTCTCAGTGCTGACCTCACAATACATACCAATATAATCCTTTATCTTATGTGGTCCTACAGGAAAGGTCCTCAAGTTGACCGGTTCTCCCCTCCTGGAGAGGTCGGTCAAGATGTAAATATCCTTCATCGTCGGAGTCAGTGATTGGCACTCCAGCTTGAAGGCCTCTCCATATGGATTCCAATACTCTATCAAGTGGCTCAGTAGCCTGGGTTGTGCCCTCATGAATGGACACTGAAACAATTTCCACATACCACACTGCTTAAGCATGGCAATGGCCCGTGGATCCTCCTCTACCAAGACATCTATCTCTTCATGTTCCCTTTCTCACCAATGAACATACATCCTGTTGCAAAACATTTGTGAGGTTAGCCCCTTATTTCATATTTTTTGAAAGATGAAAATATGTACACAGGCTTCCTTTAAGACAGTCGTGTATGTACGCAAGCTAAGTGTTACTTTTCCTGCGTGTTGGGTGTGGACAAACCACATACACACAAACCAGACCCTTTTACAAGGGCGTGCACCCTCCAAATCATAAATTAAGCAACAAATGATGATTGAAATTGAAAGGAAAGGTTATTTGTACTTACTTGGTTTAGGTTTGAATATCTTTCGTCCACTGTAGCTCCTCGAAATCACGTTTTGAAGAAGAGGGTTTTTTTACTTTTTGGTTCTTTTCCAAATTACAATGGTTAAAATGAGCTATCCACCTCTATTTATAGAATGTTTTGGCCTTTTTTGCCCCATTTTGGTCCTCTTTTTCCATTTTATTGGCTCTATGAGTACTTGATATTATTTTTGAAGAGATCCGTGGGTCGTTCTAATGTACTTATTCTCTTGGTTTGGTGTTTTTATGAGATAGGTTACACTCATACCATCTTGTAGTAAAATTTGTTTTTCAACATTTGCATATAGGTTAGGTTCTTACCACCTTTTATTTTGCATATTTTTTACTTTTTCTCTTTTCCATAGGATCGATCCGACCAAAGTGTGAAACATAACCTACGATGCTGCTTTAGAAGTGTCATAATTAGGTGGTAGAGCCTTCCTCCACATGGATTCCTTAGATAGATCCTTTGTTGCATTTCAACATCCATGCTGTGAGTTTTTTTATCCATAGGGTTGCGATTCCTTTTTATTCCCACGATGATTGAATATCGAAGCCCCATTCTTCTTCATCATTTTTGGCTCATACTCGAGGGACTCCCTATGAGCATGGTTTTGTTATAGCAAGATTTTCTTCACCCTATGCAATCTTGCAAAGAGGGCTTTTTTCCATTTCCCTATGTAGAATTTTCATCCCCTTTTGCAAATCCTAGAGATAAAAATACATTTTTTCCACATATACACACCTTGCCCACTATACAGCATGCGTATATGTAGGTTGCACCACTACAGCCCACGTACATCGGGAACTATGCCCAAAATTGGAAAATGGTGTTGGGTTTCCATGTCATGACAGGAGATCAATGATCCTTAGCCTTCCATATAATGGAAATGTTCCAACTCGGCCCTTCAGTTCCACTTGAAGGCTATACATGGGCCAATTCTGAGCTATGGAAAAAAGGAGAAAGAATTCAACTTTGAGAGAAAAGTTACTCTAGAGGAATTATTCACTTCACATTGAATCTTCATCCCTTTGTCCTTTAAGTCTGAACACAGTGTTCATCCCCCAAGATATTCCCTTATTGATTGAGAAGTTCATTGTCTCTCTTCTATGAGCTTTCCTTTTGTGGAGGATTGAAGTGGTGGAGGCTCAGCTGGAAGGAACATAGTTTCTTTGTTCAAAACCGTGCCGACATGGATGTCTATAACTTATTCACTTCTGATGATCATATATTAATAGAAATACTCTTTTCTTGTCCAATTGATATCTTTAAAATATTTGAATTATTATTCCATGGGTGTATTTTTTATGAATGTTAATGGATTATTCTATTGAATGTGCTAACATCATATATTATCACCATATGATTGCTTTACTTGGTTGTTGAGGACTAGTTGCAAGTGTATTGCTTTGGGTCAAGTGCTCAACGGTGGACTTCATAGAATGTATGGATGAGGTAGGCCTTTTATCTTGTCTTTTTATCATATTTGTTTATATAGAATACTTGAGAATACAGTTAATTTCTGCAGTCATTTTTGTCTATTGTGTTTTTCCCCTAGCCATAGAGAGATTTTCCTCGTAAGAGGTTTGTTGTCTTTCAGGATCAGTTAAACTTTGAAATAAACATATAATGGAAAATTATTTATTATTTTCGGCCTCATTTAGATTACTTAAGAAAATAAGTCCCCATGGAGTCTTCTTTAAGCCCTTTTCAGACTCCCTAAAATTTGAAAAGATTGCAGAGCGATCTTGTCGCCCTTCATGCTCGTCATACTAAAATTTGAAGGCACATCTGTCCAACAATAGTTTAATCCTTTTTCAGTCCAGACGGTTCATTCAAAAATAAAGGTATGCCCTAGGAGATTCAGTTTGTTAGTTGAGTATTCTCAGCCATAAGTTTAACCCTTTTTCAAGCCTGAGGGACTAAATTTCTGAAAAAGGGCATTCTCCTTGGTTTTGGTTTATCTCTTTTTCAGGCCTTAGAGATTATATACTAAAAAGGAACCCCCCCAAAGTCCATACTTAAGCTCTTTTCGGACTCCCTAAATATGAAAATATTGTTGAGTGACCTTGTTCCTTTCACACTTGTTAATTGGTCTAGAAAAAGTATCAATTTGGCACAAGTTTAACCCTTTTTCTGGCCAATAGTTTATCTAGAAAAAAGGTACGCCTCGGGAGACATGTCTCTCTAGGAAAGTTCTCCTAACTTATATTTTATACTTTTTGGGGCTAAGGAAACTAAACTTAAAAAAGGTTGTGAGTCCATAGTTAAGCTCTTTTCAAAATCCTTAAAATTGAAAAGATAGCCAAGCCATCTTGTCTCAGTCACACTCATTAAAATGGTTTTGAAGAGGCATCCTTTTAGTATAAGTTTACCCCTTTTTAGAACTGAATGGACTAATTACGAAAAATGAACACTCTGGAGTCTTATTTTAGTGTTTTTCAAACTCTTTAAACATGAAAAACCACCAAGCTTGCCTTCTCTGGGCTTGTAAAACTCAACATGGAAGGAGTCTTGTTGTGTTATACTTAATTGCATCGCATGTCTCATCCTTGCATATTTGGCCTAATGTTGGCTTCATGTTTCTATTAAATGACCTTTCAAAGCATTCCTTAAATCAAATCCTTGCAACACTTTTTCCCTTGTGATCTAACACCTTTACCCATGGAGGAATTTTCCCTAGTGTCCTTATACTGCACATGTCTCCTTGCACCGAGCATCAATATGTTACATGTTCTTCGAACTAGTTTTCTTTCCCATGACACTCGTTCCTCCCTTGTAACATAACATTATTTTATTCTTTTTCAAGATCGTTAAAATTTAAAAAAGACAAAAAAATAAAATATTCCAAAAAGAGGGGACGGGATATACATTTTTTTTTCGACAGCAAGATAGTCTCCCTTAGACAAAGCACATCCTTTTGTTTTTTCACCAAGCATTTGGATCTAGTATGACCTTAGCAAGATGTTATCGTTACGTAGAGATGTTCCCTCCTCCATTTGGTTACTCTTCCAAACATATGGAGAGTTTTTTATGCCTCTTGTATCACAAACGTATGTTGAATACATGTTGCCTGAGTCTCATCATTTTGTCCTGCTTTTTTCCAAGGGAAGTTTTTGTTGGAAAACTGAGAGGGGGCGGGGGGGTGAATCAGTTGTTACTGTGCTTAAACAATTATGCTTATTTTAACTTCTTTACAAGGCACTCAATGATAATCACAATAATGCAGGGAAATAAGCAATGGGACATTCAACATCAATCACATATATGAGATACACAGAGACATATATTTCCCGAGGAAACCCATAAAGGGTAAAAACCTCTTCTTCTTTATATGATAAATATTATTTACATTCTTTACATTATCATACATATGAGCACCAACTCATTGTGAGCCTACAACCTCTGTTTTTGCAAGCTGCAACTTGCTGAGAGCACCAACTCTCTATTTTCTCTATCACCCACTAGAAGGAAGAACCAACTCTTGGTTTCTCTAGTGCCAACTAGAAGGAAGCACCAACTCACTGGTTTCTCTAGCACCAGCTAGAAGGAATCTACAACTCCCTATGTTCAAGCACCCACTTGAACCTTTGAGGACACCCATCCTCCCTAGCACCTCCCTACCGCCTTGAGTTCTAAATATGTGTTATTGAAACTTATTACAGTGATTTAATGTTCAAACAACAACGTAACAGTATCATCACTGTTCTGCAAGGTTTTGATGCTCTATCTGCCTCACTGTCTTCCTGCATGCATCCATTGCACTTTCTATTCTTCTGTCTATTGTGATCTATGTGCAATTCCCATTCAATGCACCTTTTTATCTTCTGTCCATCTCATTTGTTTCACCTCACCTCCTTCTTCACCCATGCATCACACACAACAACAACCCCCCTCTTCTTTTCTCCACATTCTTATATACCCTGTGCATCATTTGCATCCTCTATATGCAATTTTTCTGCCTCCTCTGCATGTCGAGTGCTCTGCCTGTTCATCATGGCAACTCTTCAGCTTCTCTATTTGTTAAGCCCATCTGTCCATCGTCATTGGGTGTCATCCTCAAATTCATTTTCATCACCAACAGTTGATATTCTTCATCTTTTGTTCAACTCGACCTCAACCTCTCTGTCACAGTTAACGGCTCCATCGCTCTTCCAGCTGTCAATAGCCTCCACGAACAATATTTTCTCCTACTGGAAGATTCCTTGTGACCCTTCATTTCCTCTGGAAATCACACAGAAGTCTCTTCGAGTCCTATAGAAGAAACCATCAGTGGTTTATAGCAGTTACACTGAGAAGTGCTACAGCAACCCTCTGATCTTCTTTAGTTTCATCTACACCATTGGATTAACTTCTATAAATCTTGCGTTCATTTGAGCATTCTGCTCTTCGGCATTTCGAGATCATCGTGGTGGAGGATTTTAGTACTCTCCATTTCTTGACCCTCAAAACTCCAAAAAGGAGCTTGTCTTCACTAACTCCTTCCCCCATCTTGCATCGATGTGACCAACGATTGTGACTTCAGACTGATCCTAAACTTGTTTCACATTTCGGCATTTCGGCAATCCTGTTGTTAGGTTTCTCGACTTTCCAAGTCGTGGTCCTTGAGACTTTGAAATAGGAGATTAACTCTTTGACGATGTGACCAACGACTGTGACCACATCCTTAGTCAAAACGACATTTTGCAATTTTGCGTTTTGGCATTTCGGCACTCCTATGGTGAAAGACCTTGACATCTCCAACTCCCAGTATCCAAACCTCTGGTATGTAGTATGTCACATTTCATGACTTCAGGTTTCGCGATTTCGGGACTCTTTATGATGAGAGTCTTTGTCATTTCGATCTCTCGGTATCTGAAATCCTGGTATCCAATACTTTGAAATGGAGTTGGATCAATGGTCCATGATCTCCTCAAACCAATGACTCAAATCATTTCACCATTTTGCATTTCGTGATTTCGGGACTCCTGTTGAGGAGAGTCTTTGACATCTCCATCTCTCGGTAGCCAAAATCCTGGTATTTAATACTTCGAGTGGTGTGCCTATTTCGGGTTTTCAAGATTTCACATTTCGACACTTCGGGACTCCTGATGACGAGAGTTCATTACATCTCTATCTCCCGGTATATGAAATCCCAATATTCAATACTTCAAGCGGTGCGCCTATTTCAGGCTTTCGGGATTTCACATTTCGACACTTTAGGACTCCTGATGACAAGAGTCTGTGACATCTCTATCTCTCGATATCCAAAACTATGGTAGCTGAAACTTCAAGCAATGTACCTGTTTCACGATTTCGGGGTTTCGCAATTCACGACTTCGGGACTCCTATGTTGGAGAGTCTTGAATCTTGAATTCTCCATCTCCCGATAACCAAAACTCTGAAATGGAGTCTTCGTTGAGGTGTCTGTTTTGGATTTTTTGGGGTTTCGCATGTCACCTTGCTCATTAAAGAGCATGCAGTTTCTCCTGGATCCAACGCCAATTGGACCTCTAGCTTGGATCTGACGTCCATTGGGAAATCTCAATGATATATGTCGCTGCATAATCTGATCTTGTTAAGCTTGATTTGCATTGTCTTCCCAAAATACTTCTGGAGCCCGCCTGGCACATCCTTCCTGTACTCAAGCCATCATCACTGTTTTACTTGCCATCAATGACAAGCATACACTGCATGTAAAACATGCCAACAATCTTCCCCTTTGGCATTGATGGAAAAAAAAGGCACCCGGACCTATTCTTTTCTCCCCCTTTGACATCAATGTCAAATAAAACATGCTCCCCCTAAGCTGTTGCAGTATTTTTAGGAGGTTTCAGATATGCAATCAATACAAGACTCCCCCTAACAGGATGGACTCTCTTAGGTGTGAGGCGGGATGACACCCAACTTCTGTCGAAGATATTCAAAAGGGGTCTTATCTAGGGGTTTAGTAAAGATGTATTGTATTTGTTCTGTCGTTGGAATGTACTGAACCTGAACAACCTGATTGGTGACCTGATCTCTTAGAAAATGGTATTTTATGGGTATATGCTTGGTCTTGGAGTGGAATAATGGATTCTTAGACACATTGATGGCACTTGTGTTGTTACAATGAATTGGGATCGGTGCAGCATATTTTACTTCCAAGTCTACAAGTGTCTGAATCATCCATAATACTTGAGTGCAACAGCTAGAAGCAACAATATACTCTGCTTTTGTAGTTGATAAAGAAATGGAACCCTTCTTTTTACTAAGCCATGCTACTAATGATTCACCCAGGAGAATGCTCCTCCACTGGTGCTTTTTCTCTCATCAACACAGTTTGCCTAATCTGCATCTGAATAAGAAGTTAACTAAAAATTATGATTTCTGGGATACCATAGACCATAATTCATTGTTTCTTTCAAATACCTGAATATTCTTTTGACATCTTGCAAATGACTCTGTTTAGGTGCAGACTGAAATCTTCTTACCATTCCTTCAACATGCATTATGTCTGGGTGAGATGTTGTGATGTATAGCAGACTGCCTATCATTGATCTATATGAACTTTGATCAACATCAGGTGAGTCATCATCCTTGCTTAATTTGCATCTAGTAACCATAGGTGTACCCACAGGTTTGGAGTCTTCCATTTGAAATATTTTCACCATTTCTCTTTGATATTTTTCTTGAGAAATGAACATCCCTTCAGACCTTTGAGTAATTTGCAGACCAAGAAAAAATGATAGTTCTCCTATCATGGACATTTCAAACTCAGATTTCACGGCAGAAGAAAACCATTGTACCAATGGATCCTTATTACATCCGAAGATGATGTCATCTACATAGACCGATATGATGAGCAAATTATTATCCCTTGTTTTAATATACAGATTGTTGTCAGTTGTTCCTCTCTTGAACCCTTTGTCTTTGAGATACGTATCCAGTCTATGATACCCAACTCGAGGGGCTTGTTTTAACCCATATAAAGCTTTCTTCATCTTGCATACTAAGTCAGGGTTATCAGACAATTTGAAACCCTCTGGTTGTTCCATATAGACTTCTTCACTTAAATCTCCATTTAGAAAATCTGACTT